>RJWT010000843.1:0-56736 GCA_004365215.1 Cuniculus paca
TTCTTTTCTTTTCTTTTCTTTCCTTTCCTTTCCTTTTCTTTTCTTTCTTCTCTTCTGTATGTGATTGCATCATAAAATGTTTTACATTCCTTTTGTGGAGTAGGTCCATGTACATTTACAGCTGATTGCTTTTTTCATTCCCCTTCTCTCCCCTTTCTCTTACCTCCCTTCATCTCTTAATCTCGTCCCCCTTTGTGAAAGATTTCTCTCTCTGCTTTCTAATATTTACCTTTCATTCTACTATCTTTTTATATTTTGGGTCTCTCACATAAGATAATTGATGCAATATTTAAGATTTTTTAAAATTTATTTTACTTAACGTTATTGTCTCAAGGTGCATCCATTTTCCTACAAATAACTCAAATTTATCCTTGACTGTGGCAGAGTAGAGCTCCATTGTGTGTAAATATCACATTTCCTTTATCCATTCATTGTATATCAAAGGTCATTGTAAATTAAAAAATAATCTACTAGACTAAAAAGAGTCCAGTTACATTGTATAATAGGGAAACAACGGCTGCATGTAGGCTTCACATTTTAATTAATTAAAGTATATATAATTGAAAATTCACTTTCTCAGTGACATTAATGATATTCAAGTACTCAACACTCATATGTGGCAAAGATTACTGTTTAGGACAATGGAGATACAGAATGCTTATATCACTGAAGGAAGTGTTACTGGGTAACATTGATTTAAAATTAGGATCATTTTCATTTATTTTGCCTTACTACTTGACATTTAATCAAACATATTGTTGAGACAAATGTGACTAAGAATTTGGACAAAATATTTTACATGTCTAGTTAGATGACTGATACAAATTATAATGGATTTTATTCCAATAATATATATCATGTATGCATTTATTTTTGCAGTTGTTAAGACATATTTGTATCATATAGATATGATTACTCAATAAACAATTATTCTAAATTTAGTTAATACTTTTTTCCAATTTATTGGATTGCATCATGGAAGTTCAATTTACAAGTATATATTAACACTGTATAAAAGGCAAAAATGTGAACCATTGAAAATAAGAGTACAGCCCACATTTATATTATCCTTCTGTATTACCATGTTTTGTGAAAAATGTGTAAGTCTTTTGTTTACAGAATTTTTTTTGGAGCAGAAAAATTAATTCCTCTAAAACTTTGATGTTACCAATGCTTCAATCTGAATTTTACTCAATATCTGAAAGTATTTGAAGTAGCAAGTAGAAAAGATTTCATAAACCTAAACTCCAGAAAGGATTTCAGTAATTTACTGTGTAAAAACTGCTTGTAAGAATAATTACTTCTTACGATTATATATTTTTGTAAACAGATCTATTTCTGAACAACATATAAAGTACAACCTAACCATAGAAATAGTTTAATTGCCTTCAATAAATTTTCATTTTAACACAGTTTTTTTTTAATTTTAAAATGTTAGTAAAACTATATACTCAGTTAAAGCCATAGCAAAATTATACTGGTTAATTTTTGTTTTACAAAATTCACTAAAGATTTCCACAAATTTTGGAGGTTTTAATTTAAGTACCATTGTAATTGATGATTAGCTGTTTCTGTAATTTCATTTATAATCTCATTTTGGTCAGTGTTCCTATCTCTCAGTGGATATTAAGAATGTAATTTTTAGTAACGGGGATATAATGAACTCATTATCTTATGTGATCCCTTCAAAGCAGAGGATTGGAGCAGAAGACAACTTCAGGGAAATTTAAAGTGTGAGAAAGACTCAAGATCCTATTATGTATTTAAAGTGAGAAGTTCCTGTGTGTTATAGTTTTGAATTCCATAGTCCCATATCTGTATGGAGCTGAATTTTACCAACAATTTAAAAAGTGAATTTGAAAGAAGACTCTAATTTCCTAAAGAACACCACAGCCCTGAATGATACTTTGAGAATCCAGTTACATGGACCTAGAATTCTATTCTATATTAACTGGTGCTAATAAGTAGACATTGTTGTATGCTATTGACTTTAAGTGATTTGTTACTGCCACATTGAAAAGAAAATTTCATTATGCATCTATGTTTTCATTAGAACTAAAAAGAAATGAAAACTCTAAATCACCTTCAAAAAACCTAGAAAAACTCTAAATCTCATCTCTGTATAGCACATTTAACTATAAACATCAGTGAATTAATGTACTGATAAGTATAGCATTCACATGATCCAAACACCTTTGTGGGACTCAAATCCAATCAAACTGATGATCTTAATTGTCACGTTCCATATCTTGACAACAGCCAAACACATCTTTTCAAACCAGAACTAATTTCCAAATTCAAAAAATAATGTCATAATCCCATCTAACCCAATGCAACTACCCTTTTTACAACTGAAAATGCAGGAATTTCTTCTCCAAACTTCTCCAGCATTGCTCAAATATCCAAGTCAAACATGTCTTGAGACTTCAGTAAAATTCTTAATTTTAAACTTCTATAAAATTTAAAAAGCACATTAATGTCCCTGATACACAATGGTTCAGGATAAACATTTGCATTATAAAGGGGAGGAACAGAAAGAGAAGAGTAAGGATCAAATCCAGCAGGACAAACTTTAAATTATATAGCTCTACACTTAGCATCCAGGGAACATGGGTTTGAGTAGCCACATCTCAATGGCTTTGATGGTCCATGTGACCTCTGTCTTAGTCTGCCTCCAACACTGCCAGTACCTTTCCTCAACAGAATTTTCATTTTCCTGGAACGTCTCACTTCCTGGGATCTCTACTAAACTGTTAGTTTTATTCCCACAGTTTCATGCACCCATCTATTAGGAGCACATTGCCTAGCCTTCCAAACCTTCATTTAAATCTGGGTTGAAATTTCTGTGATCCATACCTCTTGTATTTTGCAGCCATGAAAAAGTATTGTCATGTCAATGGGAACAGGTGTGCCCCTTTGGACTACAACTTCAGTGGATTTTGAGTGCCTGGATGTCTGAATATGAAGACATAAATCTCAGGGGACCAATTTCCTAGGCATTCGTTCTCATAGATGAAAGAGCCTCCTCACAGAGGAAAGGCTTACAGATTTATACCTTTGGTTCTAAATGTGTGGGCATTACTGATTCCTGAGACACCCTCAAAGCATCTTTCTGCTTGTCTAGGTTTAAATTACTTTGTTACTTTTTAATTTTATTAATCTCCTCAAACAGTATACTTCCTTTGGCTCTAATATTACACATGGTTCTTTTCAGGGCAAAATTTAAATTTTTATAGAATTTTGTTCTATTTTGTTGTTGTTTTTGTTTACAATTTTTATTATAAATTCCCAGTAAACTGCTTTTTTCAACTGGCCCCCAATTCCTAATAGGAAACGTAGCCATGAATATCAGTTATTTTATACACTGATTAGTGCAGCTCCCCTCGATCCAGTCACCCTTCCAGAAGTCTTCTAATTGAGTCAAATTGAAGTTAAGCTTATGCTTCATAGTCACTTGATATTGACATGAAAACTTGAATAATACTATGAAAAACTTAAACCAGTTGATACAATGACTCTACTTTGTGTAAGTAAAGCACATTACTTTTAAAAATCTATTACAGGTTTTTTTTAGCAGTTGGTTTGCTGTGAGAGCACAGGTGTAGTGAAAACCACCACTAAGTCAAAGTCAACATGGGAAAGGAAGACACTCACATTAATATCATAGTCAATGGACACGTGATTCCGGCAAGTCCACCACTACTGGGCATCTGATCTACAAATGTGGTGGCATTGACAAAAGAACCACTGAAAAATTTGAGAAGGAGGCTGCTGAGATGGGCAAGGGTTCCTTCAAATATGCCTGGGTCTTGGATAAACAGAAAGCTGATCATGAGGGTGGTATCACCGTTGACACCTCCTTGAGGAAATCTGAGACCAGCAGGTATTATGTGACTATCATTGATGTCCTGGGACACAGAGACTTTATCAGAAAATGATTACAGGTCCATCTCTGGCTGACTGTACTGTTCTGATTGTTGCTGTTGGAGTTGGTGAATTCAAAGCTGGTATCTCCAAGAACGGGCAGACCCGTGAGCATGCCCTTCTTGCTTCCATGCTGGGTGTGAAACAACTAATTGTTGGTGTTAGCAAAACGGATTCCACTGAGAAAGCCTGCAGACAAAAGAGATACGAAAAAATTGTTAAGGAAGTCAGCACCTACATTAAGAAAATCAGCTGCAACCCTGACTCAGTAGCGTTTGTGCCAATTTCTGGTTGGAATGGCAACAACATGCTGGAGCCAAGTGCTAATATGCCTTGGTTCAGGCGATGGAAAGTCACTCGTAAAGATGGCAACGCCGGTGGAACCACACTGCTTGAAGCTTTGGATTGCATCCTTCCACCCACTCACCCAACTGACAAGCCTTTGTGGGTGCCCCTACAGGTTGTCTGCAAAATTGGTGGTATTGGTATTGGTACTGTCCCTGTGGACCAAGTGGAGACTGGTGTTCTCAAACCTGGCATGGTGGTGACCTTCACTTCAGTCAATATCACAACTGAAGTAAAGCCTGTTGAAATGCACCATGAAGCTTTGAGTGAAGCTTTTCTTGAGAACATTGTGGTCCTTTATGTCAAGAACGTTTCTGTCAAAGATGTTTGTCATGGTACCGTTGCTGGTGACAGCAAAAATGACCCGCTAATGGAAGCAGCTGGTTTCATTGCTCAGGTGATTGTCTTGAACCATCCTGGCCAGATCAGTGCTGGCTATGCCCCTGTACTGGATTGTCACACAGCTCACATGGCTGGCAAGTTTGCTGAGCATAAAGGAAAGATTAATCTGATGAGAAGCTGATAGATGGCCCCAAATTTTTGAAATCTGGTGATGCTGCCATTGTTGACTTGGTTCTAGGCAAGCCCATGTGTGTTGAGAGGTACTCGGACTATATGGAGGTTCTCTGGGTCATTTCACTGTTCACAATATAAGACAGATGGCTGCTGTGGGAGTCATCAAAGCAGTGGACAAGAAGGCTGCTGGAGCTGGCAAGGTCACCAAGTCTGCCCAGAAAACTCAGAAAGGTAAATGAATATTATCCCTAACACCTGCCTTCCCAGTCCTAATCAGTGGCAATAGACCAGTCTCATAACTGTTCCTCCCAACTGACCATTTAAATTTAATAGTGAGCCAGGCGTGGTGGCTCACACCTGTAATCCCAGCACTCGGGAGGCAGAGGAAGGCGGATTGTTGTGAGTTTGAGACCAGCCTGGGCTACAAAGTGAGCTCAAGGCCAGCCTGAACGGCATAGTGAGACCCTGTCTCAAAAACACCAGGGCTGGGGATCTAGCTCAGCGGTCTAAGCTCCTGCCCAGCAAGTTCAAGGTCATGAGTTCAAT
This sequence comes from Cuniculus paca, assembly GCA_004365215.1. NCBI lineage: Eukaryota > Metazoa > Chordata > Mammalia > Rodentia > Cuniculidae > Cuniculus > Cuniculus paca. Next base: position 5,332 of record RJWT010000843.1, read on the forward strand.
CCCTGGTGCCGCAAAAATAAATAAATAAATAAATTTAATAGTGAAAGACTAGTTAATGATAACGCATTGTAAAACCTTCAGAAGGAAAGGAGAATGTTTTGTGGACCATTTGTGTGTGTGTGTCAGTTTCTAAGTTATTAGTTTTTAAATCAATATTTTTTAATAAAAACAACTTGACCAAAAATCTGTCACAGAATTTTGAGACCCATTAAAACAAAGTTTAATGAGAAAAATAATATATTTGAATCATAAACAAGATTAGACCATACTCTGGACTATAAAATAAATCTCCACAAATTTATAGAAATGAGAATGTGAAAATGATGATTATCCACATAGTAATTGAATTAGAAATCAATAATAACAACAGGGTGTAGAAGATTAATTTTATAGAGTTATAAGATGTAGAAAAATTAAATGGGCCATGGGAAAATACCCTAAATTGGAAATGAAATAGTGCTTACAAGAAGAAGCAAAAACATACCTATTAATGAATACAGAAAAAGTAAATTTCAAATTATAGCAAACCTAGCTATATGAATGGATAGATAGCCAGGCAGCTAGAACACTTCAGAACTCTACTTAATACATTGGTAACGTTTATAATTTTTTCCTTTGATAATTTTTCTGACCTTCCTGGGAAGGTAGTTTGTTATGGTGTGTGCATACGTTTTAATGTGTGTGTAATACTACTGAAGAGCATACCCTAATATTAGTTGATGCTTGATGAATGAATTACATATATTTTTTACTTTTTTCTTCAAAGTTCAAGTTTTTGGCTAAATATTTATCATTTCTCTTAATATTATTAGAAAAGATCCAATACATAATGATAAAAGTATGTTTCTTTGTTAAGCATTTATCATTTTTGTTAACATTAGTAGAAAAAAATTAAAGACAGGTTCAAAGTATCTTAAACATACTTAATCTTTTATATTCATTAACATCATCCAACTGCTTTTCTTTGTGATAATTTAAGGGTGATTTTGTATAATAATATAACTTGAGTTAAACAAAGCTAATTAAAGAAATATTCATATTACTAGATGAAGGTAAATAATAATTAGGAAAAGTAATGTTAAATAATAGCAAAACGTTCATTAGTCAAAGTTTGAACAGTTGATACTTGACAATCACACATTCTGTGCCACACTGGATTCTACACACAGACACAAACAGCCCCCTCTGATTGACAGTTTTATTTCTAACACCACAATCATCAGCAAACTATACTTATAAAACATTACAGTAGGGAATCGGTGCCGTGCGCACGCCACTGTGGGGGCAGCCAGACGCCAGCCTTTTTATGTGAGTCAGCGCCATTTGTGGATGCTGGGGAAGAGAAAAAGAAGTCACCGAGAAGCAAGCCCTCCCTGCGAATCAGCGTCATGCGTGGGCTGCTGGGAGGAGAGCCGGATTGCATTTTGCTTGTTCATCTTCTCTTTCTCTATTTTCCATTTTATTTCGTTTTCTGCATTGACACTTTAGATTTCTGATGTTAGATAGTCTTATCACGGATGTCAAGGCTTTCTTAGGATGTATATGTTCCTCGGATGTCTCCTCTAGCCAGCACCACTCTCCTAGGGGAATGGAGGAAGCAAAGAGTGTAGACTTATACTCTGCTTATTGGCACTTACACTCTGCTCACATCCTGGGCAATGGAGGAAGCGCAGAGCCCCTCTTTTGTCTTGTTGACAATGGTTTATTTTCAATATCACAATCTATGCTTACATAAAATGTCCATCTGAAAAAAATAAAACTTCCAATGAGGTAAATCTAGTGATTCACATCTATTAAAAAGCATCATGTGGCCTGGCCATGCTATGAAAAATCTATAAAATATCACCTCATCTCAGTTCCAGGTTTATAAAATCTGGTAAACATCCTGTGTCACCTTTACTTGAAATATACATGCCAGGAGGCCCTACTTTCCAAAACTCAGGGATATTGTCAAAACACTTTTCATGCACTCTACTTTTTCCTATGTCACATGGGTGGTTAAGCTTGGTAATAAACATTTCTAGAAATTAGATATAGTATGAAGTATTTAAGGATATGTCATAGATTCCAAACATCTAGTATTTAAACATGAGTCATAAATGAGTATAAGCCAAAATATCCAAGCTTTATAAACTTACCCTTGTTGTTAAAGGCCTGTTTATATTAATTAAATGAATGAGTCCATTTTGTTGTGTTTAACAGGCTGCTACATGATAATATCCAATTGCTTAAAATTAGAAATTTATTTATCACTCTTCTGGAGGCCAGAGAATCCATTACCAACTATTGGTAGATTCAGTACTCTGGTTTCAAGATTTCATCTTGTTGTTTCATCCCCCACAGATAAGAAATGTCCTCACAACATGGGTGAGCAGAAGAGAAAAAACATACTCTGAGAAGTTTTTCTACAGCTGCATTAATCATAATGGTGGGGCTCTCATTACCTAAATTTCTCTCATTATGTCCCTGTTTCCAATACTGTGGCACTGTGGATTAAGTGTATAGCACATGAATTTGGGTGGATGCTTTCATAGCATACAAATCAGGATCAATTCACAAAGCACAAAATGCACTGGATTTTCTTTACAATAAATACTGGTACTTGATTATGATCTCTTACTTTTTCTTTGTGTTGCTGTAGACAGAGTGCAGACATAACATTTATAATTTTTCAATTAGGTGAATATGCTATAAAGTGAATTTTGAACTTGGGGCTTCAGTGATATGATATTTTTTTTTGAAATATATATATTTTAGCACAGAAAATGGCTTTTAATTAGAATATGTTTTACACTAGAGTAATACTCTCAGTAACTTCTCAAATATCTACTGATATGCATTCTAATTGCTTTTTAATCTCTTTAAAGCACAATTAATACCGAATCATTTAGCACATTTTATATAACATATTTTATTTTCTTAATTTCTCCAAAGACTATCATAGCAATTTATAAAACAGATCCTACCCATTTTAGTAAGAAAACTTTAGATAGTATTATGCAGCAATAATTCTTCATATTGATCTTTTTCATAAATGGAATATATATAAAAATTAAGTCATAGCCATATTTCCATGTTGTTTTTGCAACCATTGTTTTCTTTTGTCCTTTTCTATGTATTTCACTTCATTGATATTTCTAAGTTGAAAAATTCTTGCTTAATACATTGACTTTATATCCCCATTAAGTCTTCATTCCACAGTACAAAGGAAGCCAATCTACTGTCTCAGACATAAATTCAAGTCAAACATGGCACAGCTGTAACTTGCTTTATGCTTCTAAAGGAGATTCTATGTGTTTATTGAGCTATTTCATAGTATTTTGCTGAAGTCACGAAGAAATCAGTTGAATCACAGCTGCAGTACTTGATCCTAAATGTGAAGACAAGAGCAAACAGTTTCAAACTACAGAAAAAATACTTACCTAGTTCCATGAATGTCTTAATCAATAATGAAAGCTTAAATGACAGATGTAAGACTACTTTCCAGTGCTTACATGTAATTAGCAGTCTCATTTCATATATTTTTCATTGACTTTCTTAAGTGCAGTTAAAATAGTTACAGTGATTAGATTCAATTATTTATCATATATTAGAATGGAAGCCTGATTCAATTTAAAGTAATGAATATCTTAGTCTCAAAACATAAAATGTAGCTTTATTTAACTGGAATTAATATGGTAGGGTTTTTAACGTTTAAGTACTTTAGAAAGAAATGGATTTCCTCCTATGAGATTTCATTACAGGAAGAAAAATAATAGTTTGTAAAACATATAGTATGTTATCATAGATTTAATACATTTTAAAAATTCAGGGCACATAAAGCTAAAATAAACCTTACCCATTGTCTTGTCCAGCATATAATGATTGCTGACATCTATGAGTAACATACACGAGAGCTTTGATTTCTGTATGTGAAGTTTTAAGAACATATATAAGATTAAATTGTTTCCTAATTTTTCACTTAAATGCAAAATTATTGCATCTTTTTATTACTACTACATCAATTTCAATAAATAAATTCAAGATGGTAGAATCCCAGACAACATGTAGCATGGGTGATTTTTCATTCACTTATCATTTGTAAAGTATATTATTGAAGGTTTTTTAACTGAAAATTAACACCGCAGTTTTTATATGTAAAAAGAGCTCCATCCTCCATTTTCATATAATTAACTAATTAAATATGAGGCATCACACCCATTTCAGGGATGGTAATGTTGATAGATTTCTAATAGTAAAAGGATAGCATTAAACAAATAAGCTAATTATTGAAATGCTTTATTTTATCATCATACAATAACTATTAAGAAGGTATCTGCTCAAAGTCTTGAATGAATCATTTTATAAGAAAATACAAAGCTACACGTCTTTTGGTGGCATTTTTGTGGTCTTCTATGTAGAGTATCATGTCACCTGCAAATGATATTTTAATTTCTTTCTTTCTTATAATAATTCATTTTATTTCTCTCTCTTGTCTAATTGCTCTGACTAATGTTTCCAGAACTACATTAAATAGGAGTGGTGATAGTGGAGATCCTTGTCTTTTTTCTGGTTTTAGAGTGAAAACTTTCAGTTTTTGATCATTCACTATGATGTTGGTTGTTGGTTTGTCATAGTCAGGTTTTATCAAGTTGAGATAAAGACAATCTATTCCTATTTTCTGTAGGATTTTTTTTTTTACAATGAATGGTGTCAGATTTTGTAAAATGCTTTTTCTTCATTTATCAAGATGTTTGTGTGATTTTTGTCATTGGTTCTGCTGATATGGTATATTACACTTATTGATTTGTGTATGTTGAATATCCTGAAATCCCTGGGATAAATTCTACTTGGTCATGTGTGTAATCTTCTTGATGATTTACTGCCTTCTGTTTGCTAGTATCTTGTTGAGGATACTAGCATCTATATTCATTAGGGAGATTGGCCTGTAGTTCTCTTTTTTGGTTGGGACCTTCTCTGGTTTTGATATCAAGGTAATATTTGCTTCCAGGAAAGAGTTTGAGAGTGTTGCTTCCTTTTCAATTTCATTAAACAGTTTCATCAGTGGTGGCATTGGGTCTTCTCAAAATTTCTTGTAGAATTTGTCAGTGAATGCATCAGGACCTGGGCTTTGCTTTGTTTGCATATTTGTAATTATATTTTCAATTTCTTTGACTGATATTGGGTTATTTAGAATTTTTGTATCTTCTTGATTCTGTTTTGACAGTTGATATGTATGTAGGAATCTGTCTATTTCTTCTGTTTTTTCCATCTTCTTAGAATACAGGTTCTCAAAGTAGGTGTCTTGGTTACTTTTCTCTCATTACTGAGACAAAAATACTTGACACTAAAAGTGAAGGAAGGAAAAATTTATTTAGCTTCCAGTTTTTGGAGGTTTCAGTCCATACTGAGTTGGTTCCAAGGTAGGTTGGTGTGGCTAAGGGGCAACCATTCATGGTGGCTGCAGCAGATTCCAAAAGTGACAAGAGCTAAAGGACAAAGGGGGAGAGTATAATTCCTTTCTTCCCTTATATTGTATGCAGGGACCTGCCTCTGGGTAGGTGCAGCACTCAAGCCAACAGTCTCAGCACTAGACAACAAACCAATCACCAACACTAGACTCAGTCACCTCCATGACTCCATGAGGCTTTGGGGGGACACCCAGACACAAACCATAACAGTAAGTATTGGTGATCTTACAGATTTACACAGGGTCTGCTGTAATTTCACCATTTTCCTTCCTAATTTCATGAATTTTTGTCTTTTCTTTCTTCTTTTTGAAAGATTGGCTAAAGGTTTATCAATTTTATTCAATCTTTCAAAGAACCAACTCTTCAATTCATTGATTCTTTGTATTGTTTTCTTAGTCTCAATTGCATTTATTTCTGTGATTATGTTTATAATTTCCTCCCTTGTGTGAACTTTGGGTTTGATTTGTTCTTCTTTTTCTAGAAGCTTGATGTTCAAAATTAGGTTATTTGAGCTCATTGTGTTTTTCTGATGTGTGAATTCACCATCATAAATTTTCCTCTCAGGCCTGCTTTCATTCTGCCCCATATATTCTAGTATGTTGTATCAGCATTATCATATAATTGTAGATACTGTTTAATTTCTTCTTTAATTTCATCTGTGACCCATTTGTTGGTCAGGAGGATGTTATTTAATTTCTAGTTGTTAATATACTTTTTGTGGTTTCTTTTGTGGTTGATTTCTAATTTTATTGCATTATGGTCATATAATATACATAGAATAATTTCAACTCCTTTACATTTACTTAAGCAAGTACTGTGGGATAGCATATGGTCTATTTTGGAGACTGTCCTATATGCATGTAAGAACAATGTGTTTTTCTGATGTTTTGGGGTGAAATGCAGTCTATAGACATCTACTAAGACCATTTGTTCACAGGTTTACTTTAGTTTTGATATTTATTTATTTTTAGTCTACTTGACCTGTATATATGTGACAGTGGGGTATTAAGTCCTCCATTACAACTGTGTTAGTGCTTTTTTGGTTTTTCAAGTCCCTTAATATATGATTTATGTATTTGGGTGCATTGGTATTTGGTGGATATATTTTTATGATTTTTATCTCTTCTTAGAGTTTTCCATTAACAAGAATGGAGTGACCTTCTTTGTCTTTTAATCAGTCTTGGCTTGAAGTTCAAATTATCTGAAAATAGAATAGCTACCCTTACTTTTTTCTAGGTTTCTGTTGAATAGAATACTGTTTATCATTTTGACTTTCAGTGTATGAAAATGTACTATAAAACTACTGTGATAAAAGCAGTATGGTACTGGAGAAAAAGCAGACAGACCTAAGGATCAATGGAATGGATTAGAAAATCCTGAAACAATTCCAAACACAATCAACTAACTTACCTTGGACAAAGGGACCAAACACAGTCAGTGGAAGTAAGATAGCCTCTTTAATAAATGGTGCTGGAAAAAGCGACTTACCACATTCCAAAGACTAAAACTAGAACCATCTCTCTGATCACGAAACAAATTAAAGTTTAAATATATCAAAGATCTAAACATTAAAACAGAAACATTAAATCTACTGGAAGAGAGAATAGGTAGAACTCTTGAAGAAACAGGTGTAGGAAAAGATTTCATGAACAAAATTCTGATCGGATGAGAAGTAATACAAACAATCAACAACAGGGGTCTCATTGTATTAAAAAAATCTCTTGCACAGTAAAAGCAATCAACAATAGAGTGAAAAGACAGCCCACAGATAGGGAAAAAACTTTATCTACTTTTTCCTTAGGCAAGGAACTAATATCTAGAACATATGAAGAATTAAAAAAAAATCAACTCCCCCAAATTCAAAGACCCAATCCAAAAATGGGCACCTGAGATGAATACACACTTCTCAGAGGAAGAAATTCAAATGGCAAATAAATATATGAAGAAATGTTCAACATTATTGATCTTTTGAAAGACACAAATAAAACAAAGCTGAGTTTCCATCTCATTCCAGAAAAAAAATGGCTATTATCAAGAATTCAACCAATAACAAATGCTGGAGGGGCTGCAGGGAAAAAGGAAACCTTCTCCACTATAGGGGAGAGTGTAGACTGGTACAACCACAGTGGAAATCAAAGTGGGGATTCCTCAAAAACTAGGATTAGAGGTTCAATTTAACCCAGGTATGTTTGTGTTGGGTATCTTCCCAGAAGAATTAAAAAGATCATACCACAGTGATATATGTGCACCCATTTTATAGCAACACAATTTGTAACAACCCAAATTCCATCAACTGAGGAATGGATAAAAAACTGTGGTGTTTTTATACAACGCAGTACTACTCAGCCATAAAGAAAGTTAAACTTGATACTTTTATAGTGAAATGGATGTAACTCGAGGCCTTACTCATTAGTGAAATAAATCAGTCTCAGGTTGTTTCCCTTGTATAACAAACCTTAAGTGTAAATAAGGATCTAAGTGTGTAATATGTATTGTGATATAGTAAGAAATGGTTCAAAAGAAAGGGGAACTAGGAAAGGATTAGGGGGAAAGGAAAGAAGGGAAAAGAAAAAATTTATAAAGGAAGGATAGAATGGAAATGAAGCTTTGTAAATAAGGAGGAGGAGAGGGGTTGAAGGGCTCCACTGACAGTTGGACTAGAGGTCATATGTGTTACACATTGTCTGCATTTATGCAAATTCTGAGAGTTTGTGAGAGGTAGAGACTAAAGCCCTTGAATTAATTTATCTGGCAGAAGAAATTTCATTGCAGCCCAATATTCAGGTTGTGGCATGGATATTATTGGATGCCTTTAGTCTGTTGTACAGTGAGAATCAGGACCAAAATGCAGATACAGGGCTCAGGATTTAGCTCAGCAGCGTAAACACTTGCCTGGCAAGCGAAATGTCTTGAGTTCAATCCCTAGTACCAAACAAACAAACAAACAAACAGAAAAACCACAGGTATAAAAAAGTTTGCAGTTTCCCTAGAAGGCAAGCATTTATTGGAACTACAGATTAGCATTAAAAATAACCCAAGTACTTTGTATCAAGATAATAGAAAAAGAGGCGCAAAGGTATTTCAGACCTGGTAAAAATGTTAACCTACCTTCAAACACTTTGCTTTGAAAACAGAGCTACATGATACCATTGCATAAAGGCTGTCCAGAGAACTGATACCTGGAGATTTATTTCACAAAGCTCAGACATTCAAGTACTCAGAGCATGTTGCAGTTACGGTACAATGGGACCCAATTACTGCTAAAGTTGGTGGCAGACTTTGACAGCACTGACACGCTATTGTAAGACTTTTGGGGTCACAGGGATTCCATCTAGATTTTAGAAGACTGCCTCAGAAGCTGAGCAGTGTGCCCCTGAAAAGGCAGTGGGTGAAGCTACGAAAGTGTAGCAGAAAAATGAAGCCCCAAGAAGTTGGAGGTGCCAGACATGTAGGACATCTTCTTAAGAAACCTGCAAGCAGTGAGCAAAGCCAGTCCAAGAGAGAAGTCACATGGATGCAACTGACAAGGCCATAGCAGTAAGTCTGCCCAGGACCTTGGAGCTCACATGTGACCATTATCTACCTGGAGTGCTGGACATGAAGGTGCAAATTTTTGGTTTTCTCTGCCGGATTTCAGTATTTCTTTTATCTTATTCCTTTGTATTATCCTATTCTCTTTGGATTGGATTATTTACCATATGGTATTGAATATTGCAAACATTTTACTTATCTTTTGGTATTTAAGGGACTCACACCTAAAAGCATTTCTGTAAATGTGTTTTATTAAACATGATATTAACATTAGATTCATAGGTTTTGTGTAAAATGCATTAGACTCCACAATGAGTTTAGAGCTCATCTCACTGGTTGATGCTCCAAGTAGAGCTAATACTGACTTTCTGAAAGCAAGAAGGAATTATTTTAGCAGATTATTTTAGTAGTTATATTGCAGCTCTTCTCTGGGTCTTTGTCAAAGAAAGAAAAAGACACAAAAAATAGGGGAAGAAGGAAAGATAAAAAGAAATTGTATATTTTATCCATGTGTGAACATATACACACATGTATATATACATTCATACATACAAGCAAATATATTTAATTGCTTTAATATTCATGTTTGGTTTCATAATCTGAAATTGAGCAATGCTGAATGGTTCAAAGAGCAGACATTAGTTTATAATATGAATGACATTCAATTGCACTAATTTCTGTTACTTTTTTGATGATCTGATACATGTAATTGCCACACACGAGATACTGAATGTTGCCTATACAGTTGTCTTCCCAAGAAAACTGTGATTACTTTCTTATTGTTGACAATGCATTTTTAAAGAATTCTCATACCCTCATTTTTAAAGTTCCAGCTTTCCATCCCTGTTCATAACTATCTTCCTATACTTCAAAGTTGGTTCTATAAAAATACTTTTGTTAAAAACAAAACAAAAAAAATAATTTTGTATGCATTCCTAAGTGTATTTATTAACATTCTATCATTACATCAAAAGTTATGTCATATTTTCCCACTGTTACATTTTTTTAAATCTAATTTTTGTTTATTTTTTATTATTAATTAAGTTTATTGGTACAGTTTAGATATGCATAATGATCACTTTCATCATATGGAACTTGTACCTGTACATGATGGTCTCGGTTCTTATATTTTTCCCCATCCTTCTCCCCTCCCTTTTTTCTGTCTGACTCTTCTTATTTACAAAAGCTTTGTTTGCATTTTTTTCTTTCTATTCTCATTTATTTAAGTGGCTTTTGCAAATTTCCTCTTGTGCAGTGCATAACGAGTGCCACCTCCTCTCCTCAGGCAAGATGAGTAAAAACTGAACACGTAGAAGATGGCGTTAGAATCTCAAGGCCCAGTTTCCTTTCCACAGGAAAGGGAGAGAGCCACAAAAGTGATGAAGCAAGCCTGGAGATGTGCATTATCTCATGGTATTCCCTTCACTCTCTCCTTACTGTAAAAACCTCCCACATATCTGCATATGGTGAAATGGTTATTTGAAGCAATGAGGCTCTTTCTTCTCTTTGACGCTAGCTTTGAATAAATCTTTTTTCCTTTTCACCAAAAATGAATGATGTTCATTGGTTTGGTCAATGGTGAGCACAGACTAGAGCATAAAAACATAAAGACCTAAATACAATAACGTTTCTAGTTTCATTCATGTGTTTGATCTCTTTTAGTGTTTTATTATTTAAATATTTATTTACATGGAAACATGGCAACCAGTGGTAGTTAATATAATGTGATTTAATGACCATCAGTAACTTGAAAGAGTGAAAAATAAAGAGCATTGAAATCTAAAAAAATTCTTATGCCTGACTTTTGTAGCATATTAATAAATAACTGTATAAATTATTATTTTCAGGTCAATCTTCTTGCCTACAGTTTCCACTTGGTAACTATTCATGCTGTCAAAGTTTCTTTTCTTGGGGTCAAATGTTTGCAAAGTGAAGTAGCCTGGTATCATGATTTGCTGTTTTTACCCCAGCCGGAAGTCTTTCTTAATTCCAGTATTTGCTTCCTATATATTTATTTCTTGAAATGTATTTCTAAGTAGTCAAAAATTTGGTCAACATGTGTATAACATAAAAAAATTCACATAAACTAATTTAACTCACTTGAATATTAAGTTTAATATAGGCCTGATATAAATATTAGACTTAACACATGATCACTCATGACCAAACTGATCCGCCTTACTTATTCTCACTTTACTGAACATGCCTTACTTTATTCCTCTACATTCTCTTTTTCCTCCTCCATATTAATTTCTGCAGATTTGTTTATAGTTCTAGTCTGTATTTCTTCAACTTGAATTTTTTTAACTACCCCACTTTAGCATGTACCTATGGTATTCCCTCCATATTTAGAAATTGTTTGACTTCTCAGAGTTATTTGGTTTATCAAATGATAATTTATTTTGTCCACCACTTATTTTGTTAAATACTTCTCTCACTCTCTGAGCGGTTTTTTATGGTCTGATTTTTCTTCTCTTCTCCTAAGTCTATTCAATGTTTAAACATTGAAGTTTCTTATATCTTTATCCTGAACCGCTAAGATTTTCAATAAGTCAGATTGGCACTTCAAAGAGTCTTAATACTTTGTTTACCAGACACAGATTAGGAACTATTTTTTTTTTTCCAGAGAAAGTTCTCAGCTAAACTCTGTACCTGGCCACTGAACTTAGGTACTATCTACCTAAATGGCAAAAGAATGATTTGGCATTCAGTTCATTGACCTTACTAAGTATGCTATTTCTTCGGGAATCTCTGTGAAACAAAGATTTGGTCATACAAGTGAATATCCTATGAACCATATTTTACTTTTTCTTTCTTCATTGTGCATTAAACTACTCAATCCAATTTTTCCCATTTGTGCCAGTTTTCTCTTCTGCTAACACCTAGGATTTTATTCATACCTCAGCCCCAAATACTTGCCCTTCTCATGGTATGTGCTTCCTCGTATCTCTTCGCCATACTACTATCTAAAACCTCACAACATAAACTGGAAATTTTAAAATTATCCCATGACTTCCTGTTTTTGCTATGAAAACTTGCAAAATTCCCTACCAAGTACTCTAATAAACTCTTCTCTTACACATTCTACTTCATTTTTATATCTGTGTATTAGCTTTACTGTAGTTAATTTTCTCTTACATAACTTGTTTTTCTTACCTCAGATTCTTCTGACCATCTTATTATTTCTTCGCAATTAATTTGTTCCTGCCCTATTCATCATTCTCATCTACAATGAAAAGTTATTTCTTGTGAAAGTTTCCCTGCATTATATCAGTCTTTTATATTATGCACATCAATAAGTCTCTTCTGTGCATTCAAAACCCATGTAGTTCTATGATCTCTTTTCCTTTATTTAATGTAGCTACATTAGAGAGGCAAAGCAATTGTCTCTTTCAAATCCATAACTGAAGCAACTAAAATAGAACCCAATATAGACAGTATTAAATATATATTTGGTTAGAAAATTAAATATAGTATTCAAATAAGAATCATAAGTTTCAATAATATCTGTTACTTCAATGTTTTCTTTTCTTTTATATATTATTTTATAAATGAGTCCTAAATGATTTATGGGAAACTCATAAATCCCTGGAAGCATATTAGTAAAGCAACAATACAAATCCAAAATATTAAAAATAGTAGAATATTGGTGAAATACATAACTTAGGCAGTACTAGAGGGTACCTTTCCCTTCTGCTGTAGTTTCTAATTAACAATTTTCTTCAGATTATATCTGTATATCATGGTTAATCTTGATGTTGGACTTGATGAGTTCAAGAGATATAGGAAACTGGTATAGCATAATTCTGTGTTTGTCTTCATGGAAACTATACTGCAATTTTGAGCATCATAGCTGGTCTTTCACCCCTCTATGACTTTTCTTTTGTTCTGTGGTTCTTTCTTCTGTGAAGTTGGCAGCTTTTTCTATGATCCCATTCTTCCATGATATTCTTAACTTGGAGTCTGGGAGTAAAGTTTCTGAAACCGTTAGCCAAAAGAAACTTTTCCTACCATGAGTTACTTATGTCAATTATTGGTAAAAGAGGCAAAAAACACCTCTGAGAAATGATTATATGACGAATAAGATCTAAAGCTTGACTTGTCTTAATATTAATCATCTACTTTGTATTATATTGACAAATTATAGTACAGAGGTCTATGGAGTACAAAGCAATGTTATAATTAATACTTGAATACATTGTCTAATGACCAGCTCATCCATCACTTAAATATTTTGAAAAATTTGACACATTGTATGATGAAAATAATAAAAATCCAGCTGTTAGTGACATTGAAATATACATAATTCAGCCAGGAGTGCACTTACCATGGAGTGCAAAGTAAAGCAGAAAGAAAAGAAAGCAAGAAAGCGAGCAAGCAAGAAAGACTATTCTTCATATTTAATATTTTGTAAATATTTTTGTCAAATGTTGATTTATTTCCCCATTTCCATCACTATTCATTAAAGATGTATTTAATGATTCATTGATATGTTTTCCATGAAGATGAGAAGCCCTCACCTTGAGAATATCAATTATAATTTACGAATCAATGAATCTGAACCCCTACTGCCTTGTATAGCAATTGCCAAGTAGAGTGTAAGTAATCAATAGCTATGTCAATTTATTTTTAATTTTGCTTAAGAACATTCATAGAAACATGAGATACTTTATTAAATAAGCACATTTCCCTAGATAAGATAATTCAATCTATTTATTAAAACTTTCCTTAAAATTTTTTGTTATGTTCCCTTTTCAACTCTTTTAATCTGATTATGTAAAGAAAATTAGGAAGACAATTTATTGAAAAATATCTAACCTGTAAGTTACATCATAAGCTAACTACATTGTTAAAGCAATAAATTGCCATCTTTTCACTTTTTCTAAGGACCAAACTGTTTGAAGCTGAAACAATTTCAAAGAAGAAATGATGTGATGCTAAAGGTTTACAGACTAAGCCGGGCCTGGTGGCGCACGCCTGTAATCCCAGGACTCAGGACGCAGAGACAGGAGGATTGTTGTGAGTTTGAGACCAGCCTGGGCTATAAAGTGAGCTCAAGGACAGCCTGAACTGCACAGTGAGACCCTGTCTCAAAAAGTCAAGGGCTGGGGGTTTAGCTCAGTGGCCTAAGCACCTGCTTGGCAGGTGCAAGGTTGTGAGTTCAATCCCCAGTGCTAAAAATAAAATAATAAAAAAAAAAGAATTACAAACTAAAGTAGGCAGTTTACATCCCATTGACTATTCAAAACAATACATAAAATCATGTGAATACATTACCATATTGTGCTATATATTCTGCTTGGTTGAAATATTATTAGCATAAATCCCAGCCACAGAAATCAACATCGAATAACTTAATGGTCTAAAATAAATTTTGAGTAAACTATTCATATATACATCATTGTAATCACTTTTGTTTTATTGTTATTAATTTTATATTTGACCATTATCTATTAATAAAGTGTGTTCATAAATGAGAAAAGTTACCTCAGAAGTTACGTCCTACATGACCATGAAAATGCAGTTGATATACAATTCTCAGTTCTGTTTACTACTTAGATAAACTACAGTGGCAAAACGTGGCCTAGTTCAAATACATTCATTTGAAGTTATAATATTGAGGCTGCTTTTCAAGAGTATGAATTAATAATATATCATGATAAAGGCTTTTCAGGCTCTGTTAAAATGAAATTTAAACATAACTGACCATTGTATGTATCATATCATTAGGATAATTATAGAATCACTTTCAAGTCATTTCCAAAGATATATTCATTTAACCCCAGATTCTTGTTTATACCTGGTCTTCAATTTCTATTCCTAAAATTACATATTATACAACTTTATGAGTATATAGAGAACATACAGAATAAGCAAGTAAGATATAATTATCCAAGGTTCTTTCTCTTTCTGTCTCTCTCTCTCTCTCTCTGTCTCTCTTTTTCTTTCTCTCTCTGTGTCTCTCTGTCTTTGTCTCTGTCTGTCATATACTTGGGAACTGCAACTCATCATGTGGGAGAGATACTCATAAATGATAAGACTATAACTCTTTTTTTTCAGAGGGTTATACTTTTGATAACTTCTGCTAGTCCTAGTATTTGTGGCTCAGTTACACTGTGTTGATAACTTACAAACATACTTACACTCATTTTTAGATTTTCCTATTTTCTTGGTTTTAAGATTGAAACACATACCATTTTTCTCAGACCCTGAATTTCTCTAGTGGAAACTGACTGTTGTTCAAATACCTAGATCCATAGAAATAAGACATAGAATAATATTGAATTATGTTTTATATTTATTACTTTCCAGTGGTAAACATTCTTTTATAAAATTAATGTGAGGCAACGACATGTAGTAGGTATTTAAAATATTAAATTTGTTGTGTAATAAACAAGATTTTGTTCTGGCACACACAGTGTTACAGGAGAAAGTGCACTTAGCCAAATGCAAAACTCAAAAGTAAAACCTTGCATTGTAAATAATTTATTCTGCAAGTATACCACAAGATGAGCAAACATTTCTAAAAAATTTTAACTTGACAAACAAGAGATGTGGTGCAATGCAGGCCGTATGTGATGTCAAATAGCACATGATCACAACTGAGCCATGTTTTCTCTCTCTCTCTCTCTCTCTCTCTCTCTCTCTCTCTCTCTCTCTCTCTCTCTGCAGGATAGGAGGTGATCAATGTTTAATTTTTAAAGATATTACAGGCTAAACTGTGTCCTCTTTAAAAGTCTTATGTTGACATCTTAAATTCCAGTACATCTAAGTATGACTATATTGGTAAATAGGGCATTTAATAGACCCCAGGATAAGGTCAGTGGGAAGAGTCTACCAATCAGAATGAACTTGCCGTATTTCTAAAATTCCCATGTATTCCCTACTGTCACAGAAACCTACTATATCCAACTTTAGTTGAAATATTCTCTTCCACCCTGGGTTCCCGTTAATCTTGTGATTATCACCCATCTCTTTTTCGTGACACCCTTCTTTTCTTGAATTTAAGACTAATTGGTTATTTCACAACCTTAATTTTATGATGGTTTCAAGAGAAATTGTGATTTTTATTTTTCTTATCTTTTTAGGGTGGTAAATACTCCTTTCAGTTTTCTGTAATTTCAATAAGAAGCATAAAGGAAGTAACACAAATATCTCCTTAGGGTCACAGTAACAGATGGAAATTTAATATATTTTTTCCTCAAAAGATTTTATAAAAATGGGAAAATGGAGTTAGAAATTCCTAATGTGTCTCAATGCATAACTACTGTGCTAAAGCCTACACTTAAAAATAACCCTGAAAGAAATGTAAAAGTTGTGTTTACCATATTGTTCATACTAATTAAGAATATTTCAACATTATTCATCCAGTTTGGTATTCTGAAGATCATCAGAGATTACTCTCTGATGTAATTCACCACTCTGTTTTAACATTCATCAACTGCCTGACTTACCAGAAGTTCTGTGTAATTTAAAAATATACAGACTGAGTTTGTAACTACTTGATTTGTTTTGTTATAAGAAAGTTTCCTACCAACCTGCTTCTAATACAACAGTTTAGCATGTGCCACTGTTTCTAACTTGTAAGTTCCAAACAGCTCTATTCATAATGAATCTACTCCCCAAGCAAGAACTCAAGTAGGCTAGTTTTTTTGTTTGTTTTTTTTCTTTTGCGGCACCAGGTATTGAACTCATGACCTTGTGCTTGCCAGACAGGCACTTAGGCCACTGAGCTAAATCCCTATCCCTAAGTAGGCTAGTTCTAAGCAGAATTATGAAATACATCTTATTTATTCATTTAATATTATTATGTGCACTCAGCACTTCCAAATTAATGCTGCAAATTCAACCATACTCTTTCATGTAAATGTCTCCACTTCATAAAATGCATTTTGTTCACCTCATTCTATCAGGGTAATTTTCCTAATAAAATTATCAGAAAAATTGTCTAAAGTATCTGTGATTTGAGTAAAAAAGTACCTTAGAGATTTCAGATTATTTTGATACTATTTACCACTAATATGAGTGAATTACGTGAATAGTGGTTCTGAGAAACAAGCTATTGAAAAGGAAGCTGATCAAGGGAATGTAGTCTACACCAGAAAAGTAGCTCACACTTTCTTTTTCCTCACTTGCTGCTAATTCTGAAGGTGGAAATCTCACAGCAGATATCCAGTTCCAAAAAATAAAGAAATAAAATAAAAGTAGAAATCTTTCAAAACCAGTAGGTATTTTAATCTCCCTAGTTTGGAAAATTGTAGTTCAGCTAAAGTGAATTCTTTTTTAAAAAAAATTTCAGCAATGGAACTTTTACTAAGTATTCATAATAAGACTGAAGCAAAAACAAAATACTAAGGGTGAGTTTAAAAAATCTCCTTGGAGCTTCTGATTATGGTCTCACAAAGGTCTTTTCTGGTGCACACAGATATAGATATTGACAGACATAGATATCGAATGTCTACTTTTACACTTTGATATGGTAGCTTTCGGTATGAGATGAAAGTCAAATGGGGACACAGGGTTCAAGGTAGATAAACAAAAGATCTACTTCTTTCCATCATCAGATAAGGAGAATAACTTATTTTTCACAATATTTTGACATTTTGTCATGTTCTTAACTATGTAAAAAAAACAAGCACAAGACTGCTACTTACTCTGTACTCTGAATGAAAATCTTTTTTTTTTGGTACCAGAAATCATACTGAGGACCTTGTGCCTGCCAGGCAGGCACTTGTGCCGCTGAGCTAAATCCCTGGCCCTCTAAATGAAAATCATGTGGTGATTTGTGCTTCCTAAAAAGAGAAAAAAACTCACAAAACATAAAAATTAACTCCAATTTTATGTCAAATGTAGTTTTGTCAGTTTTAGGCAAGTTTGCCCTTTTCTTTTATTAAAATTTGATTTATTGATTTTGCAATATTCATGTATTTAGGCTATCTTTTTTAAAAAATCTGTTACTTTACTAATTCTGTGGCAAAAAACATAAGGAAAAAAACAGGCAATTTAGGGTGTTATTATTATTTTACTGTGTTTTTCAGGTATAATCTGAATAAAACATCCAAGGGAAAACTCTGACACTAATGTTAGAAAGGTCAGTTACGTGTCATATTATTTTAAAATGAATAAAAAGGGAAATAGTACCTGGGCTCCTGGTTGTCTGTTGCTACTCTTTTTAAGGAATATTACTTGCTTTAATAATTCATTAGTTAATAATACAGGATTAAAAAGCAGCTTTAAAATTGGTTTTGGAATATTTCTGGAATGAGAATGCATGTGAATAATTTTCCTTTGGAACTCAGTAGGATTCAGGCATGGATTTTAATTTTATCTCTAGAAAAGTAGTAGAGAGATGATCGCTACTACTTTATCTTTACAGTATCCTAGAAACAGCTCTAATTTGGTAAAATAAAATGGAAGTACTGAGACTAAAGCAGCTATTTTGGAAATAAATACCCTCATTATTGACCTAATCAGCGAGGGAACTTTTAACCCCAATTTAGTGAATTTTTTGTCTTCTTGTTTTGTTTTCTGTATAGTCATAACAGTACAATCAGGTGAAATACTTTGCAAACTGAGTTCATTATAGCATATTCACTTAAGGTTGTAGGATATTACCAGATATATTTAATAATTCAAATTAAAGTCAAGCCAGCACATTTTACTTGAGATTTTAAAATACCAAGCATTGAACTAAATGTGCTAGAAATCTACACATTAGGGGAGCCCAACTCTCCCTTCTTCCTTCTGTTTTGTTTCCACCAAAACAGTAGGATCGAATATGCATGAAGAACATGATGAAATCCTTGAAATAAGGGATCCATTTTCCAGTAAGATGTGTAGGCTGGCAAAAATTCAGTCTTCTGTAATAGTCTTTTTTTTCCTTTTTTAATGTTTTACATAGGCTCTCTGCAAAGGGTCTGTGGCCATTACACAAAACCTGAGTTTTCCTTTGCATTTATTGGTAAGCAGGATCTCTGAAGAAAAAAAATCATACAGTTGAGCTTATTCACATCTGCTTATTATCATCATAACAGGCATCATTAACATGCATTTATTAATTCCTATGCAGTATTTGCAGTAATAGTTTATGAATGTAACTTCCCCGAATCCTCAAAAAATTCTTGGGGTTTCACTACTGGTACAGATCACAGAAACAGAACCTGAGGCTTCTTGTTGTGGAAGATTCACATTCACTTTGAAATTTATGTCGCTGTGACTTGAGGCTCTTTGTCATTCACCTGTGACTTTTACACCACAGGAAGCTGAGGCAGATTTTCAATTTCAAGGCAAACCTGGGCAACACAGAAAGGCCCTAGCTCAAAATAAAAATAGGAAGACCTAGGATGTATCTTCCTGGATTAAATTCTAGTATCAACAAACAAATAAGCAAAAACACTTAGCTATATGTGAAAAAAGGTCCATGGGTTTACCCATTGCTCAATCCACAAGATGTGGGAATTCTAGATATGGATTCAAACCTGAAGCTGAAGAACCTGGAATGACACTTGGACACAAGGATTTTATCTACAACAAAAGGCTAATTGAGTGTGCAGCTTAAGATGTGCTCACTTTTTTTGGACATGCTTCTAAAAGTAAAAGACAAATCTTCCTTGTCTCACATTTTTGTGTTTGATGAACTTAATAACTGACACCTACTGAAATTATTGCAGTGTCTTTGATTCTTTTTTTTTTCCTGCGGTGTTGAGGATGGAACACAGGGCCTTGCGCATGTCGAGCATGCTGTGCTGCTGAGCTCATTCCCCGCCCCAGTATCTGGACACAGGTAATAAAAGTCCTTTCAGATTCCTCTGTGCTTTCAGTCATATCGTTCACTGTTGGAGAACCAGCTGCAACCTTATATGTAGGTCATACTGACAGGGGCTAAGGCTTCCTACCAACTGCCATGGGAGTGAGCCATTTTTAAGGATGACCACATTCCAGCCTCATGTATTGACTGTGATCTTAATAGAAACCAGATCTGTCCATCTAAACAAATGTTAAATTATGGACCCTGAGAAACTATGACTATATATATATATATATATATATATATATATCCATATGGTTGTTTGTTTTAGCTGCCATATTTTTGAGTAATTTATTATTCAGTAATAGGAAGCCAATTCAGAGCAGTTTATAAATTTTTAAAATTAATTCCTTAAAAAATGGGAAATCACTTTTTCAAACTAAAATGTAATGATCAAATTTCCCTTATTCAGAATTATAGAACCAAGAGTATATAAGATAACGAAATCCAAGATACAATTCATTTCAAGTAGTTGCTTGATAGAAAACTTATAAGGCAGTGAATAACCAAAAGAACAAGTGCACATTTTACCTGAAACGGGGAAAGATTTTTTTATTTTTTTTAAAATAAGAGAAGAACTGAGATACAAGTCAACTATTTAACTTTTCTGAGAAAGCTGCTAGAATATTTTTAAAATTTTGCGCTTAACATATAAGCAAGTTTCACATTAGTTCTTTCTAAAGATTTGAGAGGAAGATTTATATCTGTACCAAGAAAAGAAATTGATAGCTTGTTCTGTTAAATACTTGAAATTTAATTTAAGATAAAATTGTCAGAGGCAAACATTTCTTTCCTCTAAATGAAAATCAACTGAGATTCAGCAAACACATTAAAGAAAACTGGTTAATGGGCAATATATCTGCATTTTAATAATTCTCGTATAATTCATTCCTTCAGGAATATTCATTTGGAATTACTTCTTTTCTAATGTTGAGTTACTTACATGTAAGATGATCTCCCCCAAAGACAGTTTCTCTAAACTAGTTTGTCAGTATGCTGTTCCACATAATTACTTTTAATTAATATTGCGGATATCGAATCATTTCCAATGTCAGATTTAGTGTTTATGAACTTAGGCCTTTTCTGCCTTTGTGTGTAGCAATTCCTGCAATGTAACATTAGTAATAGTGTTCTCATTTACAAGCAATCTAATGCTAGTCTTTAGTCAATTTCATATACTTCAACAAAAAAGGGTTTTAAAATAATTCCAAGCTCTGCCCAGAAAACTAAATCAACATAATGAACTTTAAATTTCTGTATAAGGAATTATTTTAAAGTAGAACAAGATGAAGTGGCTAAACATCAAGTATTTACTCTTCTCTTATGAACATGCTAAGAATTTCTCCTATGCATTTCCTGGAGTAGTAGCCAATAGTGAAGTGTAGCAACTAAAAAACCAGAAAACAAATAAAGTGAAACATCAATAACACAGTAGTAAGAAAAAAATAACAGTGTACACTAAGTTCTCTGAGAAGAGGAAAAGGTCCAAACTACCTAAAAAGCACGTGTGAAACCATAAGACACCATTTCTCAACATTTGTTTTATGCCTTAGATCTAAAATAGCCCCCAAATCTTCATGTTTGTGGAAGATGATTAGGTCATGAGAAGCGCTGTGCTGGTTCATGGATGGAGGCATTGATGAGTTGAGTACCTGGTCAGGAGACGGGGTCTGGTGGGAGGTGAGTCACTGGGAGTGTGACACAAAAGGATGGATTCTTGTCAAAAGTCTCTTCCCTTCTCTCTGCTTCGGGCTGCCATGGCTTGAGCTCCTTTTCCTCTATTGCTTCCTCTGTTATCTTGGAGACTACTGATTATGGACTGAAATTGGCATTCAACAGAAATCTCCTCCACTTTAAAGGTGTGGGTGATTGATATTTTGTACAGCAACAGAAACACAACTAATTAAGTTTGTTATTGTTTAGTTAATTATTTTAGAGAACAACAGTACAATCTTGAATGAAATGACAGAAAACTGATACATGGCTAAATCTTCTACGTATCAAATGTGTAAATTAATTTTAGTTCCTTCTGGGTCTCCATCTCCTCACTAATGAAAGGAGAAGAGTAACAATTCTTCAGTGTGCTATTGGTATTGCTTACATAAAACAGTGAGTAGAATATGATATGCTATACAAAGATTACTTTTTATTCTTCTTAGCTATTAAGCCTTCAGGGTTGAATGATGGTGAATTTATATTTATTCTCAGCAGTTATCGCTATAGGTGCCAAAAAAGAGGACCTTGTCTCTGTGTTGTGCATTTGTTTTCAGTGATTCATTAAAAGCAAGCAACTAGACTGCATTTTCTAAACTTCTTATTATAAATGTGCAAATTTGTGTCTTTTCACCTCTTAGTAGGAGAATGACTTAATATAAATGGTTGATCTAAATTCAATGCCATTTTATGCTGTTAGATTTCAGGATAGTGGTCATGTATGGTGAGGAGAAGCAATGGATAGGAGGCATAGGAAAGGTCCACTGTGCCGATAATGTTCATTGTTGATTGGTTATCAGTGTGACAAATGTATTCGGTTTGAGAAAACTCATTAAAATGAAGCTTATTGCTGTGAGACAATTATTTTGGGCCTTTTGCATCTCTGCATGGTTTGTAAGCAGATGCACTGGCTGCCTTTTCAGAGTGTCTTCTCTGATCTATTAATACAGACATGTCATTGGAAGATAGAGAAACAGGTCCTGGCAAAGCTGAGAAAAGCTTTATTTCCAGACCAGTATGATAAATAAGTTTCTCTTTAGCACAGTTTAGTAGGTTACTTTGAAGTTCCTTTGTAAAACATTGATTTTTATAATTTTGGAGTTCTTTTCCTTTAGCTCAACCCACTATATGTATGGAATCTATTAAGTGCTTGTTGCAGGGAATTATGGGGATTGAAGCATAGCAAACATGAGAAATGATCAGACTGTATCAGTATTTCTGTGATCAAGAAGCGATATTTTGTTTCTGATCAAGATTCACATAACTTCTGTTAGCTTCATGAAATAGTAATAAGCTACCCTCCTTGCTGAGATTACGGTAAAATCTCAGTCTCTTCACATTTAATACTACAATAGTTTTTACAAGTATAGTAAATATAAAATATATTTGAATAAAAATTAAACAATAGTTCTTGATACTTATGTGTACTTTTTCATGTGTGAACTATCATTTAGTAGATATTTGAACAAGTTTGGAGGAGTCCTGATTCCTTGAAAAAAGCAAACCACACTATAGGCAAATGCATAAACTATAAAATGTCCTTTCCTTTGCAGATATAAATCAAAACAAATTAAAACAATCCTATGTATTCATAGAGAAATAATCTTTTGACTCCCAAAGCATTATTTATTTTTCTTGGGAAAAGAATATTACTAAACATAACACAGTTTTAGGACCCTGCCTTTTAAATATATTAAATGCTGATTACATTTTCATTTGAAAAGTTGCACTGGATTATTTACTACTTGGTGTCATGTAATATTTATTCAGAATTGATGTTTTCTATTAAATTGATAAACTCAAGATTTAAAGTAGTATAGTTTTATTTTGTTCATTCTGTTAAAACAGAAGCAAGTATTGATGTATTCTTTTCTGGTTGCTCCTCATTCTGGGCAAATCTATTGATTGGAGTTATTGCTTGGTTGGAAAACGAGGCTTATAATACTTTATACAAAGTTTAACTTCAGGGTAATTAAATTGAAATCATATTGAATCGGTGTCCTTTATGAAGTAAATTATGGTTAGTGATAACTTTTAGCACAGTTAACAAGAAAACTAAAGCACAGTTTAATTTATATTTCCAGAACTATTTAACAGTTTCATAAAGGAGTAACTTGAATTTGGATATATCTTAGTATAATGCTCAGCATTCATAGTTATGATTTACTCTACAAGGGAAAAAATGTATTTATGTTAAGTAATTTATTTGTGATATTAATTGGCAATAATTTTCATAGATGGGTATCCTCATTTAAAATGTATTTTGTCAATTTCCTCACCTAAACAAAAAAAGTGAGTAATTTTTCTTGAAAATTAAAATTATATTTAAGATGAATTGTCAAAACTGAGACTCAAATATTAAAAAACAATAGCCAAACATGACTAGAAAGATAATACATTTTCAGTGCTGCAACTCTCATAGGTCACTTCCTGTAAAGCAGTGTCAATGACTCAATACACTGTAATGAGGTTTGGAGCAACAAGAAGAAAAATCATAAATGTAGCCTAGTAAAAAGATAAGTTATCTCTTATGGCGAAAATGTATTCTGTATGAAATACTTTCTACACGACCCTGTGGGATTCCTCTCAGCCATCCTGCTAGCCTGGCTTTCAAAACTAGGCTTGTTCTCTGGGGATATTTGTGTTGCTTTTTAGCTTTGATAGAATAGAAGAGAGGACATGGGGATATTGAGTCTGATTGGTTCACTGCTCAAGGGACACAGGCTCGTGAACTGCTCAGTAGCTTTGCAAAACATGGAAATTGAAATAGAAATAAAACAGGTTTATAATTTAAAAGGATTAGTTTTGCATAGTGATATTTTATGGCTCTCAAAATAGTGATCTCTTCATTCTTCAAATAATTTTGGTTAATCAATACACGTAATTCCCATCCTGTGACTGTATTGAGATTCTTGGTTTTTTGATAGAACTGTTAATATATATTGCTTTTAACAAGTTATTCTGAAGATTTAATAAAATCATGGTTATATAAATGTCTCAAAATTCTTTTCATTAAGTAACATTAACTAGTTTTTGTTTATACGAATGTATGCCTGCGTAAAATAACGGAAAATATCCTAGGGCATAAAATCATAATAAAAAGGCATTTCTCCCACATATAAAGGACCACTTATCAATTTGCATGTTGTATCTTTCACAACGGATTCTTGAAAAATAAATGGTATTGAACCATTTTAGGTAAAGAATAGCGATCTAACTTCATGGGTTTTTTTTCTCTATGTATATTTCACTAAAATATGTACAACAGATATATTTCAAAGTTACTTATTCTCTAATTTTTTGACTGATGGGTATGAAATTGTTTTATATTATGAGCTCATACATGTATTATTCAATGTTTATAAAATTATTGGCTACAATATTATCATGAATGTTACCATTCCCAAGGCCAAGCATAAATCATATAACAGTATGTACTATAGCTGTGAAACATGTTCAGGTTGTAAAAGCCAGATATAGAAATTAATTCAAAGGGTAATGGTTGGAAGGCTCTTCCAATAATCCAGATAGTCATTAAGGTTTATCCCGTGAACTGAATGGATGGCTGGTGATACCCTTCCCCTTATTCTTCTGGTTTCCAAGACTTCTAAATTCTCATGTTTCCCATGAGTTTTATAAGTTATCTTTTCCTATTCCATTGATTTTCTCGACTTCCACATTCAGGTCTTTTAATTCTGTGAATTAATACCATGAATATTTTCTTGGAAATGTTGAAAAGATAGGATTTTTGTTTCAAAAAGAATAAGCTTATTACTTTTTAGTTTATAATGAAAATTATATGTTTTTATGAATAAAATTTAATAAAAAAGTCAAAACAACTTTGAAGATGTCTATAATTGTACATACTTCAGCATACAAAGATTAATATTAAGCTTGTTCTAGTTAACTCAGTTTCAAATCTAATGTGACAAGTACCACTTAGAGAAAAATCTGTAAGAGAGGCATAATTAGATGACTTCAGAAAGGGCCCATTTCAGTTGCAATGCTACCTTTAGTCAGTAATAGTCTGTCAATAGATGAGACATTGTCTATGATAATTATCAGATACAAGATTTTGACACTGAAATAAAAACATCAATCAAAAACTTGTCATTGGCTTTGTTAAATTGCTGTTACCTGATTTCATGAGCCTATAAAACCCAAACTACGCAATTCCATCCCATCTTTGTTCATTTAATTACTCATACAAGAGGCAAGATTGTGTGAAAAAACTAAGAGTTTAATGAATAAGTTTGTGAATCATTTTGCTATGGTTGATGCATTGTGTCAACTTGAGCAGTTTAGAAGTTTAACTGAGACTCAGCAGGGAGCCAGGGTTCTTACTTTGTAAATATCCTCAACCTGTGCAAAGGAGAGCAAGGACATTTTGTGAGTGTTACACCCACCCTGAAAGGGGGTGGTGGTGTCCTGGGTACAATATAAGGGATGGAGAAGAGGCTTGAGTTTGCCTCTTTTGTTTTGGCTGCTGCCTTGAAGAATTGCCCCAGTGCCATGCCACCCAGCCTTGGAGCCAGCTGATTATGGACTGAAATCTCCAGAAACTGTAAGCTAAATAAGCTTTTTCTTCCTTATTTTGGGCGTGAGGTATTTGTCTCAGCAACAAAAAAAGCAACCAAGACACATTTGTACTTGGTTTTTAATGATTTTAATGAATATTTGTAAATGAGAGATAACGTGACTGAAATTTTCTTTTAGTAGAGTATTTGTGTCTACACCAAAGTGAAACTTCAAAAAAGTTTTTAACAAAGAAGAGATATGATAAAACTTGTATTTTAGATTAAGAACTACAAAAAGTTTAAATTTGGATGAATCGAAAGAACAAGTAGGAAGGCAAGCATCAAGGTAAATAAAACAAAATTTTCTTTATTTTGTATAGATTCTTCTCTTTGTTGCCATTTTTCCATCAGTCATCAAAAAAGAATATTTCAAAGTTTCTATTTTCTTGATAATGGATATTAGTGAAAAGATCTAAAGAACATCATTACTTACTGGTTACACAGAAATCTTGATGTGGAGAAAGATATAAATGCATGCAAACTTCAGTAATACATCATTAGAGGATAGAAGGTAGGAATATGATAAATGATGGAATACAGGACATACTGAGTGGTTAAGTGGAGGACTCATGTTCATTGTTTAGAGTACTGGAGGAGAAGACAATATACTAAAGAGCAAAATGAAAGTATATCAGTCAGGGCTTCTAGAGAAACAGATATAAAACAAGATACACAAATGTATGAGAAATTTCAAGATTGGCTTAGGCGGTCAGCCACTGAGTCAGATGAGGAATTGTGCACAGGGTGTCTGCGTGATGAAGACTGAAGGCTTCAGCCCAAGGTCTAGCACTCACTGCAGTGTTCCGTGCCAGTCAGTATCAGGAGGCAGATGAGTTGGCAATAGAAGGCTGAAAAAACTATGAAGAAAGGCTGAAGAATCTCCTACAAAAGCAGAACAATCTGTTCCACATGTGAGGAGACAACATCTAAGCTGAAGGTGAAGACTGGAGCTCCTCTGAAGAGCCAGCAAACAATCTTTCCTCATTTCCCTTTTATTGTATGCAGGCTACACCCCTCATGGGGGTGTAGCTCTCACACCATCTCCATGCCCTCCTCTTGCACAGGCTGAGGATGTTACAAAGTAAGGACTCTGGTCCTCTGCTGAATCACTTAGTTAAACTTCTGACATTCTCAAGTTGACACAATATATCAGCCATCACCCACAGAATTAGGGAGACAGATCATTCTCAAAGGACAAGGGACCAAGAGAGGGAACGATGGAAGGGAGGGAAAGGGAATTTAAAAAAAGCAATTAAGATGTGTTAGTTTCATGTGCAAACGCCACAGAAGGAATGTAAACATTATGTACTGCAAACTATACACACAAATTTTATTTAAAAAGCTAATGACTGACTGAGAGATGTTTAAGAGATTCAGCTTTAAAAATGCTGTTAATAATTAAACCACTAAACTGATGACAATCAAATATCCTACTTTCTTTTAAACTTTTCTTTACCCTAGTATTTCATTTGCAGGTGTAACGCATATAAAAGTTTCAGTTTTAGGTGACTGCCTGAAACTACCTGAACCAGCTATATTAATTTTGATGATGTGACCCTGCCCGGGAGGTTCAAAAACATTAGCGTTATCAGAGCCAACCATGTGTCAGTAGACAATCCAAGTCTGTTTTTTTGGGATCAAATTTTAACACAGAGCAGACAAGAAGAATAAGCTCCCTGAATTACAAACCTTTTCATGAAGGTAGGCTTGGTTCTGGGCAGTGTCACTTAGTGTGTGAGCACCAACTGGCATGAATTCTACGGCAGGGATATTCAGCATGTGCACTTAACCAGTGAAATCTTCCTACTGAGGGAGGTGAGAAGAAAGGGACTAAAACACGATGCCATTTTTTTGTTTAGTAACACTGGCAGTGTGTTTGAATAGGGCCTCACATATATAAGCATTTGAGTTCCCTGATTCTGCCCTATAGTGGAGAACATATTTCAAAACGTATTTTTCAAATAATTTTCTTGTGTTTTATTTGTTCAAAGCATTTGGCAGTATATTTATTATATTGTGATTGTATTTTAGTGAATAGTTGTGCCATTTTTTATTTCTTTTTCATTTAAAGTACCCAGATTCTCTAAGGGGATAACAACTTATTAAATGCAATATTTTCCACCTAATGGTATCTTATAAATCCTTGAAGTGAGCTCATGGAAACCTTCAGTGTAACAGGAGAATTACTGAAACTTACCTGTATGAAGAAGCACATTCAGGTTAAACCTTTTTTTCTCCAAATGAATGTTATAAATGAATAACACAGAGTTTAGAAAGTACTCTGTCATTGAAATTCTACCATCAAGTTGAATAAAATAACTCTAGAAGTCAAAGTTCTGGTAAAAGTAAATTAAATTTGTACTAATATTGTGTATTTGCTATTTCTTGCCAAAGACCTGCTAGGGGGAAATGAGCAACATTAGATTTCTGTTAAGTTTAATAAATTTACGGGTTTGGATTTTCAGTGGTGAATTACATAAAATTCTTCAAAGAAAGTCATATATACAGCCAATTAATTACCACTGTTATCAATTAAACAACTCCCATATATTTATATTTACTGAAGCAAGAAAAATGCCATTTGGTGTGCACTTTAGTGGAAAGACCATGCAGTGATATAATTATATATATATATATATATATATATATATATATTTCTAATTGTATATTTTATTTCAGACTTAAACCATTTTTATAAAGCAGAAGCCAGTGGGTAATCACCGCTGATAAAGAGAAAGCATTTGTTACTGCGGAGAGATTGTTCTTAAATGGATTGAGTTAATTTAAAAACGAAGAGAATCCTTTCACAGACAAAGCAGCCACGGAGAAGACCTAAGTATGTTCTTGGTTTAAG
Source organism: Cuniculus paca (assembly GCA_004365215.1). Lineage (NCBI taxonomy): Eukaryota > Metazoa > Chordata > Mammalia > Rodentia > Cuniculidae > Cuniculus > Cuniculus paca. The sequence continues at coordinate 34,264 of RJWT010000843.1, forward strand.
GTTACACTGATTTTGACATATACATCTCAAGCCTTTTTTATGCCATCTCTTGAATATCACCTCTGTGAATTTTGAAACTCTTTAAAGTCAAGAGCTAAAGACTTGAGAGGGCCAAGGGAGGTAGAAATGTGTAAAAATATCGAGTGTCAGGCTTATCACACACTATTCTCTTAACACTTGCAAAATACACTACCACTGTTATTTCCATTTTGAAGGTTAAAAAATATCTATAAACCCATTGGTTTTTTAAAACTTCAAAGCAAGGAATGTCTCAACCAAGATAAAATCCCAATGAAATTTTGTTTGAGATTTAACAACTAATTTTTCCATGCTCCCATTTTCCACTATCTGTAACATTACTTTTCAAAAGACTACTAGAGAGTTATGAATAAAATGGCACCAAGATAAAAATCAATTCCTTCTAGGACTGAGGATTTAGCTCAGCGGCCTAAGCGCCTGCCTGGCAAGCGTAAGGTCATGAGTTCAATCCCTGGTGCTGAAAAAAAAAATCAATTCCTTCTTTGGAACCCCTAAGAAAAAACATTCTAGTGAGTTATTATTTTCACTACTTCTAGTAAAATATGTTTATGTTTAAAAAATAAAAAAACAACCTTGTCACACCATTCCACAGTGTAATTCCTGCACCTTCAAAGCAAACCTTATTAAATCTTCATTTTTAAATTATTTTTAGTTTTTAATTTTATGTTTCTGAATAATAGAGCTCATTGTGTCTTTTATTTTGGTGAAATAGATGGATTTATCTCTAATTGAATTTGAAGTTTGTCAGTTTTACATTATGCTCCTGAGATACAAATGCCCTCGTAGAGAAGCTGGTGACACTTTTCTAACACCAGGAAGAGCACTCTAGTAGAGTATCAACCCACTGCATGATGTACAGGTGTGTGGGTTGCCAAGAACTATGTGACTTACACTGGCAGTAGGTAAATGAACAGTTTCATTTTTATGGGAAACAATGCCGGACCAATTTGAATAACAAGTAGTTGTGTCCATAGCCAATAAGCCTTCCCTTGCAGTGTAGTCAGGGAGATAGTTTGCAGGTATCTCTACCCCAAAGATGTATTGATGAAGAATATATAATAACCTTTTTCTATTACATATGTAAATGTTATGAAACCATGTAATGATTATGCATTTAAATAGTGTATATAATGAAATGATTTATTATTTTCTATATAACAGTATTAACAGTTGCTCTACATATTATGTTCACTTATTATAATTTCTTCATGGAAATATAAATAATACTTTTGAAAAGAAATTATCAGAAATAGACTAATTTCAGTCTTTACTTAAGGTTACATTTCCAATGATAACATTAGAGAATGATTTTGTTACCAAATCAGCATTTAATTCATTAATTAAATCATTTAATATGATAAAAACTATGACCTGATTGTAAACTAATTTAGCCACATTATACATTGCTCTGACTTCCCTGAAAAAAGTATACTTAATTTCATTTTAATTATTGTACTGTTTGTATAAATATCTGTGTAATTTACAGAAATTTTAAGTCTATTTTAATTATTTTAGTATTGTATAAAGTATATGTAAAAGTGTGTACTATGTAATTACGTGCAATTTTTTTTTCTTTTCCACTTACTATTAGATTAGGGAAATTCCCTCATCTGCTTTTGACAGCTATTAATTTGAAGATTTTGTTGAATTAATACTGTGAATTCTAAAGCAAACCACAAATCATTCAACTGGTCCTTTTGTTGAATTGTGTTTTTAATTTTTTACTCTTGATCAGGTTTGATTATAAATTATCTTGTACAAGTCTCCTGATGTATATGTCCAAAAGATTCTTTTGACTATACATATCCCTGTATAACTTGTGAGTCACAGACTATATGAATTTTCAAGTTTAGTTGGTGAGATCAAAGATTTTTTAATGTGTTTGGTATGGAAAGCTCAGGGTATGAGTTATTAATCTCTTAGTAACACTGGGAATGTGATACTCTGTTTTGATATGAACACTTGTCTGGAATTGTATGTGAGGAAAAAAATTATCTCCAGTTGTTTAAACCACTGTTATCTGCAATCTCTTTTAACTGAGATTACAAAACATTGTAGATATTTTATTTACTTTTAACACCCTTATACCATCATTCTTGCCACTTTCTAAACAGTTCTGAAAGTTCTCCTTGTGAATGGCTTTAGCCATGCTGTTTTAGCTACTTTGATATTTTTGGATATATTCAAATATTTTGCTTGCAGAAATCATTATTTTGAGGATCATGATTTAAAGGTTACATTTTCTAAGAATTTTCTAAATATATTTATGTTTACATGCCGCTGTCCTTTAAAGCCCTAAATCTACCAGCTTCTCATTAGTGGCTCTCAATGACAACAAAATTTTTCTATTGTATTTAAAATGAAAAGGATGTCACAACAAGTACTTCCATGAAACAGTATTTTTGATATTCGTTTATGTACTAGGCTTTCAGAATAGTTATTTGGTATCCATAAAATTGTCAACAACTGCCTTAAATATCCTTAAAATAAATTTATTAAAACATGACCTTTAAAATTCACATATGGATAAATTGGCTATCCTAATGTGAACATAAATGTTTTGCAGCAAACTGAATAGCTTAAGACACAAAGTAAGAGGATAACTCACTTGACAGATGCAGCAATTTCAGTACTTGAACATACCTTGTGCTTCATACTTTAAGAGAATCCACTGAGAAACTAGTTTCTTACCTACGCAATAAAGCCATGAAATATTTGGGCATCCTAAGATTTAACTCCATGCAGTTTGCCTATCTATATCTGTATGTGTTTGATAAATAAATGTGGGAAAATTGAATCAGTGGCAAAATAATTGTTTTCTGAAGAGGACAATGGGAAAATTTTGTCAAATATTAGTACAAAAATGTAGTTTATGATCATTTTGTTAGAATTTATTTTATATGAAAACTATATTAATATAGCAATAAGTTTTTAAATATTTTCTTAAATTTTCATTCTTGATTTGAAGCAAACGTTTCCTAAAATAGTATCAATATTATATTGCATTTGGCGTTAAAAATACGTATCCATTTCAATGTACCAAAGCACTTAAGAGAAATGAAAAGCAATTCTTTCTTCCAAGTAATCCATATATTTCATTGTTTATCTAATGTGAATTCAAAGTGCTATAGTAATTGCATCAGTTAAGTAATTAATATAATAATCAGTGTGATTTTAATTATAATTAGTAGTAAAATTATTTTATCAATAACTTCTTTGAGATACGTATTTTTCAACTATTGTGTAACAGATAAACCAATCATTTTCTCTAGAAATTACTATATTACCTCTTTTTACTTTTCTTGTCTAACAGATTTTGAGAAAAGGGTTAGATTTGAGATTTTTAGTTTTTTACATTGTTAGCATCACAATCTTCTGAAATGTCTAGAATGAAATACTGCCAGAAACACTGAATTTCTCTTAATTCTTCTAGTTTCTCCATTAATAGAAGATTTCCTAGATTTAGGTTCTTATCAAAATTATTTGATTTAAAAACTGATACTGGTTTTAGGCATTTTCCACATAGAATAAGACTATTTAATAGACTAATAGTCTTATTCTTTGGAATTTTTCAGTTGATACAACAATAGAAATTTGCACTGCAAATGCTTTTGAATAAGATTGTACTTGTACACTTTTCAAGCTGAATACAACGAAGTTGCCTCGGAATTAGTCTATTTTAAAGATGAACCTAGCTGTGCCTGGTGGCACACTCTTGTGCTAGCACTGAGGACGCTGAAGGATCACTGCAAGTTCAAAGCCAGTCTGGGCTGCATAGTGAATTCAAGATTACCCTGAACTACATACTAAAACTCTGCCTCAAAAAACAAAAAACAAAAACAAAAACAAAACAGATGAACCTAATTTTTAAAATATATTTAAATTTTATAACTTTGGTTTCAGAATCAAAACTCAGTGAAAATTAGTTACAATTCTTGAGAAATATGCCGTTCAAAAATGTAAGCAGATACATATGATTTATCAGCTATTTTTTCAAATTGTCATCTTTGCAAAATTAGCTACCCTAAATGGGATGTTACTGACAGGGGTGAAAAATAATGTTATGTACAAATATTTCAGGAACTATCTCATTTTTTAATTCTATCGTTATAAAAATAAGACTGCTCACATTGTAGTACAGACATTGCTTCAGCTGTGATTTTAAGAAACTATTTTGTCAATAAATGGCATTGTCCTTCATAAACATTCAATAAGTGGCATTTGTTTAATATCTATTGTGAAGAGAAAACGAAACGTTAAAGGAGAGTAACATCAACAAGTTGTTAGCGTGGAATAACCCAGAGGTTGTTGCCACACAAAAGGACAAATTAAACTACAATATATACCTTTTAAATATACCTTTATAAGTGTTTTTATAAGAATTCTCAAAACCATGCAGTTGCAGTAGCCTAGGCAATGTGAAAACCAAGAACAGCTTTACTGAGAAAGGTAAGGAAAACTGTTTCTTTTCAATCATGACTGTTTACCAAGCTGGTTCACTTCAGTGCAGCAATCAGGAAAATGTTCCATATGTGGCTTCTGCATTGAGAATGAAGAAGAGGAGAGGAATGTTCCTTTAACTTTCCAGGTTCTCAGAGTTGGCTGAAGAATTAATTACATTCTTGCCTGACTCAAAGTACTGATGAGGAATTAGCACATTTTAAACATAGGGAGGATGATGTGCATAAAAGAGAGCTTATTCCCATGATGAAAACTGGCAATGGCAAGTCAGAGGCTGGCTCTGCTCTCTGAGATCAGCAAAGTCTTGCCTTACAGATGAAGTGTGGAACTTGTGTCCAACATGCAACGTATTTGGAGGGCTACACGAGGAACTGGTGCTGCCTTATCTGAATCAGACAAGTGACACCACTGACATACATGGGAACCTGAGTGCCCTGATGCATAATCAATCGCTCAGAAGCTTGCTGAGTACTAAAGAACCTACAGGATAACAGAAAAATATGAAAGGGCAGAAAATATTAAAAGACCGGGAAGAATGAACTGGAAACCTCTCTACTAATTGTTGTTTGCAGAACCCCAGAACAAAATATATCTCCATAAATAATAGACTCCACTAATATCTAGCTAGCCTGATTCACTAAGGTTTATCTCTGTTATGAAAACATTTCATAAGACTTGGGCAGGTTTGCTCTTTTTTCAAATGTACAAAAACAGAAAAAAAAAAAAGGTGCAAAAAGAATCAAGAAACATGATCCAAACAAGGGGGCAAGATATTTTTCAGAAAACTCAGTGTGATACAACAGGAGTGAATTTGAGCAAAGACATAGAAAATGTATAAAGGAAACACATAAAAAAACTTGAAAAAATATCCAAAGTTTATTGAAAAGAAACTATTAAGGATTTTTAAAAAGAGACATTTGTAGGAAAATGGGAAGAACTGGAGATCATCATAGTTAGTGAAATTTCTATTTTTCCAGATAGCTCATATAAAAAGCCATGAAACAAGTCTCAACATTTAAAAAAATATTGAAAATTTATGAAGCATCTGTTGTGATCATAATGCAGTAAAACTAGAAGTCATGAAAAATATACCAATAATTGGAAATTAAACAAATGCAATTCTAAATAAGAAATGGACGAAGGAAGAATTACCATTAGTCTTCATAACTGAGAATCAATTTCCCAACCTAGTCTAAGAGAAAAAATTCCTCTAGACCTTTGAAATCAACTTTAGAAAGTCAAGTAATTTTTCCCCTAAATCTGACACATAATTTATTATCTTTCCTCTTTCATTAATCCAAGTAGAATCAGACACACTATCAATGGCAATGATATAATCATAATTAGCCAATCAGAAATCTATAACCATATGGTTACACATTAGTGATCATAGATTTAGTGAGTCTGATTTGTGTTCCATTTACAATATATTTGGGATCATTAGTAAATTTTGCAACACTATCTGATAGATCCTTACAGATGCTCATAGTTTTGATTCTCTTAATAAAATGACTGATCTCTGATGTTCACATAATAGGGAGTAGGTACTTCTCCAGTAGATTACTCAAATATGTAATAGTAAACTTATTTTGAGATTCAACTGGAATGAATTGTTGCCCTGATGAATTATAGAAGCAGGGTCTCCTCATACAGCCAACGACAGTATTAGTATATTATTTCTAAAATTCATCAGGCATTAATTTGAGACCATTATAACTAAGTTTTCCAGTTATAAAGAAAGATAGCATTTATTTGAGACACGAAAATAAAGGAGTTATTAACAACCTTATATTGACTTGGTTATATGTGCTTCTCTACAGGTATCTTAAACAAAGCATTATTAGAACCATCACTATACAAATCTTATTAAATAGAAAAGTAGCACTAACTAGGATATCCTCAATGCAATGCAAAGATTTACTTTGCATTTTGGATAGAACACTGCTGGTTTTCCTGTTTAAAAAAATTGTAGGTAAAAGTGAAAATATTACTGACTAAAATTGTGTAGAGTTTCATTTGACAACACTACAATTTCTGAGATTTGTTATTGTCTATATCTAGATTCTGTCATATCCAGCAGTCCAAAAGACTGAAGTCTGACTTCCATTTATGATAGTAAATAATAGCATGAAAATGAGTATGTTATAATCTAACAATTCTAAGAAAATACAAAAAAATACCTTATGTGAATGGCAAGTTGGGGTTTACAGAACATAATGATCATAATTACAAGCATGCAGATTTTAAAAAGAAAGGATCTGAGAGTGTCTTGACTTAGGATTTTGGGTCAAGGTTGTCTACCATGGAGGTCTTCCTCTTTGCCTGAGGTTGCTGCGTTAAATGTCTACTTGAAGTTTAGCTTCTCCTACACAGTCTTCAGAAACACTCATTTTTGTGGTAATCTGTTGGAACAGTTCTACAATTGTGTGAACTCTTTATCGTGTTCCAGAAGAAGCCTCCACGTGCATCATCCTACAGAGGCCGTGTCAGCAGTAGGAACTGGACATTGCTTTCACTGTTTCACTTCAAGCCCACTCCTTAGCTGGTACTATTTTTTTTTTAAATCAAAGTAAAATATTTAAACAGACCAGAATCTCTTCATACTTTTAAAAGAAAAGTAAACACAGCATAACGAAAGTCATTTTCTCAGGGGCACATTTATTAGTAAAGAAAAAACATTTATTAATGGCTAATTAATTCATGCAGGCTTGAAGCAAAGAAATTTATCCAGAGAAAATAAAGTTGAAAAAACATAACTCTCAGGTTCTTAATAAGAATAATTGTTGGAAAAGGAAATCCAGAGCAGCACTAACAATAAATAAATGCAAGATAAATGAAAAATCAAGATCTATAAAATTGTTTCAAGGCATTTCCCATGTAGTAGAGGTTATAGATTCCACATATATTTTATTCGAGGACAATATTAAATTTGTAGTGATTGAAGGACTGTGTTGTATCTAGAGTGTAACAACTTGGAGATGAGAAAACACTAGTTAGTTACAAGCTGAAATGGAATCTGCTAGGAATTATTAAAACTGATATGTGTAGAGAAAAAAGTATACTTGGATAATTTTATAAAGTTGGTAAAACTACAAAGCAGTATTAAAGTTGATTAATTACTGTATCATCGGCCTGTAATATGTGAAAAATATGAACATTATTTTATATTTACGATATTCTCTTCTTTATTTTACTTTACTGTTTTCACTACTGATTGAATAAAATACTGCAATATTTAGTATTATTCAAGTATTCATTAGCAAATGCAATTCACTTTTTGGATTAAGCATCACCAATTTTATATTTCCTGTAATAGACAAAAGTCAAATATCTTCACCTTCACTACCCACCATGCATCATTATTGCTATTTTTTTAAACAGAAGTTCAAGATATAGATGTTTTTGAAATAGAGTAACCATCACCAGGCATTATTATAAAACTAGTTTGCTTTAAAATTATGTTTTGTGGCAAACATGATAGTATTTTTAATTATTTCAACCTAAAATTAAGAAGTTACTGAATAAATATAAACAAAATTTTTTATCATATGTAAGTCATTTTAATCATAAATATAATGTTGCTTTTCACAGTCCTCTGATGTCAAACACTAAAAACAAATGAAACATCAACTTCCAGGCAAATTTGAAGAATTATATATTCCAAACTCAAACTTCAGTTTTGTCAGTGTTTACCTGCTGTAGGCAAACAAAAATGATATTTTTATATTTTAAACTCCAATTATACCTCAGTCTAGGAAATTTTGCTAACTCAAAGTGATTTATCTGAAGTGTAGAATCATGCTAAAAGGCAAATATAAAGGTGAAAAACAAAACAATTTTATAAGTGATTGTATCTATGTTTATAAATCATACGTTGAGGGATTGATATCAGAATATATAGTTCTTATCTGTGAGGAAAAATATTTTAAATTGAACAAAATAAAATCTAATTACAGATCAACATGAACATTTGAAAGTTTGCAATTGATTTTGATTATCTAAAACACTATTTTTGAACCTAACTGAATAAAACTTTATATCCTACAAAAAATAGATCAGTGGAAGCACATTATAAAAATGTCCTATTATTAATACTTTTAAATTTTTTCACTAAGTTTTAGAAATTTGTTTAATATTAAATAACTACCTACAAAATTTTTTGACATTTTTTTATCTGACTAGCAAATCCTAAAGTATTTTTTATTTGACCCTTACAAAAACATTCACTGAATGCTGATGTTAGAAATTTAATTTTTAGTTTTAAAACTTCCAGAAAAGAAAGTCTAGGTTCAGAAAAGAAACCTTAGATTTAATTGGTAAATTCTACCAGATATTTAAGAGGAAATTTGTATTATTTCTATCCTTTTTTTTCTCCAAAATACTTAAAACGTGAAATGAAAATCTCTGACTTCATTTGGTGAGACTTACTTTTTGCAAAAAAAATCAGAAAAAGCACAGTACTAGGAAGAAAACAAAGATCAATATTTTTCAAGAATTTAGGCAAACTAAAATGCCTAAAGAAGACCATCAATTTTAGTAGTCAGGCTTCAGTTTCATGTAGATGACCAGAATATGTGCTAATCTGTGTTACTGTAATACAAGCACACTGTTAGTCCAAATTATGACTTATAGAACTCATTTCAAGTATCATATTTGCTATAATCCCATATTTTCTTCCAAGACACATCTCACTCCTAAAAATGGCTTGTTCTTTTAGACTGAAGTTTTGAACAGGAAATTTTATCTGCTTATTTAAAACATTACGTTGTCTACTATGCTTCAAACATTATTAAGGAACCTCCTAGGTCTTTTGGAGTTCTGTTTAAATTCTGCTTTTTCTTTCTTTACTAATTTATACCTTTTGCTCACAATTTGGCTTAAAGTTTATTCCCTTTTGAATATTTTCTTTGGATTCTATTCCCCCATTTCTGCTTCTAAAGTTATCCAGAGAGCTTATACATTAATTTGCATACGTTTATATTTCTTCATTCAGTAGAGTATGAAAATAATTTGGAATAAGTATTTATTCTCCTCTCTGAACCAGCTTCTTTGGAGGAGGTTATTATTTTTTTCTTCCTATAACTGGGTTAGTGGTCATAGTCTGAGTTTGATTATTCAGTTTATGTTGCAAACAAATCCAGTGTTAAAAGACAAACTTGAATACAGCATTTTAACTTATGAACTCATTTCAAAGTGTCCTTAAAAGCAAAGCACCTACTACTGTAAGTAAACTGTTTTCAAACTTTGGAATCGTGCAACTGGGCATGATGATGACATCTACATTTAGTGTAAGAAAAGTTATAGGTGCATGAGGCCATTAATTATGTCTCATAATACTAAAATCAGTGTTCAGTGTAAAAGAATTGTGTATGGGCGGTGGAGTAAGAACTTGTTCTGGAAAACATAGTTTGAGTCAACTATCAAGTAGATAATTTGATTGTGTTACTGTGTTTATATGTTCTCTAGAATAGGTTTAACAGAACATGGAGATCCTCTCAATTAATGTTAATTATGGAGTACATATTAATTTCATGCTCTTCATTTAATTTCTTTCGAAAAGTGAATTGGGCATGCACTGCACTTTAAGTTCAAAAAAGCCACTGTGAACAGGTTGTAATTCCGTTTTCCCTCCTCTTTCCTTCCTTCTTTTGTTCCTTTCCTCTCTTCTTTTATTCATCAGAATTAAAACATTTTTCCACATACTGTATAAAAAATACGTTTTCAACAAAAACTTCCTATTGGGCACAAAAGGAAGGGTTTGAATGAATACTATTTTCCAATTTATGTCACGTATTTTAAAATAAACATTAAGTTTTAGACATTTCTCATAGTAAATAAGAAAATACCAGAACATAAAATTTATTTACTTAACATAGTTTGAGTCACACAACTGTAAGGATCTATGTTAAAATATTTCAGCAATTTACAATTATTAAGTTACCAGTTATCTTCATATCCCTGTGATTATGATAAACAATATAGTTAGATAAGTGTTCATATGAAGTTAATTTGTTTTCTGAGAAGAGTTTATATGCATAGGAAATCTCTGCATGATAATATTTTTCGAAGAAAAAAAATCACAAGCAAATATTGTGCCCACTAGATTTGGAATGTTAGATTAGAGAAAGTGTAGTTGCAAACCACATAGTATAAATTTTATTTCTGAATATTTTAAAGTTAATTCTCCAGCACTTTCAGAGACTACTTTCAAGTGAAATCCATGGCAGCACCACAAGGATAAATGGAAGTTAAGCATGTTCTATTGGTCCAGGAATGTCCAGTGCAGGATTAATTGGATAAAGATATAAGAATAGACTATGAAATGTATAACTGCTATTTGCTGTAAATACATCACTCTGATGTTAATTTTTCAGCTAAATAATATGAATGTCCTTCACCAGTAACTCTGCTGGATTATTTGAGGATTTTTTTTTAAATTAGTGTAGTTTAGTTTATTTTCTGAACTAGTGTGTCTGCTACTGATTAGAAATGTGAACTTGGAGTACACTGTGGAGTGCTGGCTATGAATGGCTCCACCCTTCTCTTAATTTCCTACTCTTGTTAGCATTTTTGTGCTCTTTTCAAGATACCATCTTGATCTTTAATTACTGCTTTACAATTGTCCCTATGGGGAAGCATCTGCTAAAGCCTACTCATTTTTTTCCTCTGTTGTCTCAGATTCCCTGTGGACTACATTATATCTTGTTGACACTGCAAATTCTATTCTCCTTTGATGATTTTCTATCCCAAGGATCCTAAAAGATCAGAATCCTTAGCCACTTTATTCTTTGTGGTAATTTGGACATTTTTCTTTTAAATTACTATCGTGTTACTGGATTCATGAAATAACTTCGTTGAATGAGACCTGTCAAATAGTTTTACATTTGCAGTGTTACTCTGTTAACAATTTAGAATTTTAAATTTCTACTAAAATTTCCTGCTTTATTGTCATTTTTTTTAGGATTTACATTTTCCCATGACTTTTAACATCAATTACTTCAGATTGTTTCTGTAGTTAGACCCTTGTTCTCTAAACATAATTACATTATTTTTCTTTATTTTTAAAATGGCAGTAAGTCTTGTCTAAGAGGGTGGCACACCCCTGTAAATCACAGAAACTCAGGAAGCTGATGCAGGAAGATTGCAATTTTGTGGCCAACGTTGGCAGCTAAGTGAAAAAAATCTTTCCTCAAAAATGAAAAAAGGATAAAAGTGGCTGGCAATGTATGTCATTCATTATATCATGTTATTTCCCCAAAGAATTTTGAAGAAACCTGGCTTTAAAAGTATGGTTAATGATTATTTCAAACACAATTTCTACTTGTCTTTATTTTATTTATTTTATACCTGTATTTCTAGGGAAAGAATTTCTACACTTGCATTTTACATCTCAAAAAGTGTATAATTAGGTATTGAAATTAAGAGATAAACATTGAGCCATGAGAATGATTTATACTAATAATCAGTATTTTTAGCCAATCTTACATCAAGTGAGTTTTTCACTTCTCTTCCTAAAAGGCCATTGTAATCACACTGAATTTTGTTAACTTTAGTTAAATATCAAAAATTATTCTGTTGTATTAAGGAAGAACACTGTTCTTAACGAATGACCAAAAGTAATATGTCTTTATCAACAGTAAAACTAATTTATTTGTGGAAAGTTTTACATGTGTGTATGTGATTGTGTTCATATGAAAACACACATGGACACGTGACATGTTTAACATGATCCAGATAAAGATAGAATATTTATTGTAGTTGGATTTTAAGGAAATGTTGCCAAATATAAATAATATCAATTAAAATTGAGAACTATGGGTTCATATGTTAATGTTCACTTCGGAAAAAAATCCTATCACTGTATAATTTGTGTCTATTATTAACTATTTTCCTTTGGCATCTTCTTGTATTTTATCAACTTTACTAGAACAATATAAGGATTACTCTATGCTTTGTGTGTTTTTGGATACCAAAATATTGTTTTCAGTGAGCCAAGAATGTACAGTAAAAAAAAATTGTACCAGATATTTTTATTATAAAACATAGTGTAAAGAAAGGTTGTGAATATAAAATATCATATGCATTAGAATTTCAAAATGTAAACTTGGGAAAATATAGCAAAGCATGAAAACTTTTGCAAAAGCTATATCCGGCATTCCCTGTTGACTCGAAATTTTTAGCTATTTGCAACACAATCTTGGGTGCTATCCTAGTCCATCATTGAATCTCTATATGCAGAAGAAAAATATAAGTGAATTGAAATATAAAAGTTTTGTCCAACTGTAATTAAGTCCCCTAAGTACACAGTATGTAGGTAATAGTCGTATAGCTAGCACACTTTTTGCAATGATCATGTAAGTAGAAAAAATTTCCTTTCCCTTCCCTTTCTCCTTCCTCCAACTCTTCTTCACCTCTCCATTTACAAAAGCTTTATTTACATTATTTTTTCTTCTGTTCTGTTTGGAAAAGAATCTCACTTACTTCACTTTAATTTTCTAATATTAATATTAAAATTTATATGTGTAATAAATCTTTATTCATATTCAGTTTAATTGTCACGGTTGTGTTTGTAGTCAAGGTTTAGGTGTTCAATTCCCTCTGCACCACAAAGCTTGATAAAATATTAGTGACTGATGTGATGCTTCTCACACAATAGATCCATTAAACATAAGTACTAAAGAGAAACTCTTTTTAAAAAGTATAGGTATTGCAAAATTAATTCACATAAAAATAAGTTTTAAGAGTATAGCATTTAATAAGCCATTTTGAAAATATCACCGATTGCAAATAATTATGCCATTCACTAGTCTCTTTACAGATCTCCATAAAATTAAGTGAATTTTAACTTATCAAACCAACCCATGGATATAGATTTACTTTCCAACTAAAAGCAGTCTTCTGCACACAAGAACAAAATTTATTTGCCTTTATTTGCAAATCTTTATCTGCTTTCAGTGACTCTTACAATCAAGCTGAGAAGCTCATAGCCTGAGCAAAATTTCTGGCTACTATTTAATTTTCCTCTTAAGTGTTCAGTTAAGTATACAGAGAAAGATTACAAACTCTCCAAATTATAGCCCATCACCCTTTAACCTGCCAGTAATGCGAAGTGACAGAAAATCTCTCTGTATACACTTAATATTGGTAGCACAAACACAAAAATAACATCTGCTTAAATCTTTGCACACATTTAGAGTTGTTTTGTCTTTCTATGCAATGAATTATATATAAGAAAATAATGTGAAAAATAATAATAATGAGAACCCAAGGAGGTACTGTATTTTGTTTGCACTTTCAGCATTTTTTTCAACTGTCAACTTTCAGCAATAAAGGAGTAAAGATGCAAAATAATTAGCTGTGAAAAACAGAATTGAATTTGCACAGGATTCAAAACCCTAAATAGCTTTTTGTTCTCTAGGAAAGTCTAGGCTTTGATTTCATGATACAAACATCTAAGAATAACCTGCTATAAGAGACAAGATAAGGCTATGATTGTTCAATAATTATATTACAACAGAATGGCCAACTTGAAATTACCATTCAAAATGGTGACACAGGGACATATGTTAGTCTTTTTACTACTTGTTTTCATTTGTTGAATGAATTGTGTAGTCCTTTCCAGTTTTTCTCATTAAAACAAGTTTTCAAAGTATAATGTAAAATGAATACAAAATAGTTTTATGATTAAATTTAAGCAAATTAATGTAATTAAGTTGCAACCTGTGCATTTCTGGTTGAATAAAATTATAAGCTATAGTTTTATGGTCTTTTTCACTATATTAATACAACATCTATGTAAAATTTATATTGCAAATTCAGGACTAATTTAATTTCAGAACCTACAATGAATATTCTCAAGTCATATAAATTGATTCATTACTTGAACATTACCAATAAATATTAATATTTTTCATTGTGACTCCAGAAAGCGGGATGAAAGACAATGGCATTCAATTATCATAATTAAGTAGTATTAATATATTACCCTTCATTTACTCTGTACTGGTGTGAATATATTTTGAATTAAAAGCATAATCTAATGCTTAAAAGAAATTTGTTCTCTTCAACAGAAAGTTTCAAAGTATAACAAAAAAAGGATATTGAGTAAATCTCCTTTGAAATAACTTGTCTTAAATAATAAAAATGTTATTTTAAACCTCATATTTGCAAAACTTCCCAATAGATGTAGTGACTTGTAATTAGGTATAGTAAAGTAAGATAGCAAAAGAAAAGAAGTTCTTGTCACAGGACCTTGTATGCTAGCTCTTCAAGGATCAAATTATTTTTTTCATCAAGTGGGGAGAATAGTGCTAACCAACAAGACACTGAAAGTTCATGGGGAGATACTGAAGAAAATGCAAGCCATCATCACCATGTAGTGTACTGAAAATAGCTGACATTACTGTTAAAATTAACGTGTTTAACAAATGTGTTCAACAACCTAGGGAAAATAAAATGAATGAGAGCCTGTAGAAATTCCTAGAATAAATATCTCATGCAGAAGGGATTGACCTGTTAAATGAAACACCTTAAATTGTGTAATAACGTAGTACTGCCTGTTGATATTGTTAAATCTTACTGTAAAATGTATTGTGTTATATTATCACTCATTAGAACATCGTTTTAAATATGATCATTTTATATAACATTGTCATAGATGACTTTATATGTAAAATTATCTTTTATCTATTTTATAAAAATAACATTTATTAAGAAAGTTTATACTATATAAATTGATAGAAAGATCTAATCAATTTTCCTTTATTTCAGTTTTGAATTTAGAAAGTGAAGCATGGTATTTCTTTAAGATAAGTAAAACATCTGAATAAAAAAAAACTTCTGCCACATTCACAGTGTTTCCTTCAACTGCTAATATTCAAGAATAGTTAAAGTAGTCAACATACAAAATAGTTGCAAAACTTGGAATTATATTTGCACAATCAAAGCTCTGAAATTCTTCCTATCTCATAAAACATGATGAGAAAATATCGGCTATGTTCATTGATGAAAAGGATTGAAAATTGGTGAGTTTTGCAAGTTCTTATTATGTATCTGTATAGAATGCAGCATTATAGTGAGGCGAAGAAATGATAAAAACATTTAAATATGACACATATCACTTTATAGCTTATACAATTTTATATTTAGTCACCTTTCCTATTTTATACATTGTGTTAGTGCATGCAACTGCTAAATTTGCATGTGTGTTAATATTAAGTAAACATAGATTTAAAGACTCATCATTTTATAATCATCTTTGATGAAATTTACATTTGTATATGTGATTTTTCTGCATCTATTATCTTGTTTATAAATTTCTTGACTTTTTCTGAAACTCAAACTGTTCTTACGAAATTAAAAATTATTGCATAAAATAAAATATTTTTATTTTATTTTAATCATTGCTCTTTATGTATTATATACAAACAATTGAATTGATGATATTGTTTCCTAGCCATGGATATTGTATTTTCCTATATTTTCACATCTTCTACTTGCTTATGTTTTATTCTTAGACATTTAAAGATCTGTCAATAATTTGAGAGCACATTTCCCCTCTTTTATTTCCATATTGTAGTTGCTATAGAAATTGTCATTGAATTTTATACCCTTATCTCAAAAAAGAAATTACATATTACTAATTTATTTCAAATATTGACCATACTTTTTAAGTAGTTCTCAGATATTAAAATTTTGTGGCAGAAATAATGCCCTCACAGACAAATGAAATCTGCTATCATCAATGTACATCATACAATTTTTTAAAATTGTACCTTTAGGTCAATTAAAATAATAACTTTAATAACAAAAATGTCTCTGTTATTTAAATGTTTGTTTTATGCTCAAAATGAAATTGTTTGGATTTTTATTAAAAAAGTGGGATTTTTAAAATAATATCTTCTCTTTTCTCTCTTATCAGTTAAAATAAGAAATCTTGATAAAGATGACCAGACAACTTGTTAGCAATAATGGGTATAATTATTTATCTCAATTCATTCAATTATTTATGAGATAAAATGTGTTAATAAATTTCCACTAGCTGACTACTTTGAAATTCCTAATGTGAATCTAAAGTTCTCAAAGTTAATGTTATTGGTTATGTTGCTTTCATTTTTTTTACATTAAAAAATGTGTATATCTTTATATTCTGTTATATATTTCTTTATCGCACTGTCAGGATTCAATTCTGATGTTACTGTTACAAAGTTTTCATAAAATGATTTGGTAAGATTTCATGTTTTGCTTTTGAATGATTTTTGAAACACTGGCGTTAACATTTTTAATAAGTTGTTTGGGAACTCAACTGTGAAAATGTTAATTTATTGTCACATGTTTAATCATATTTCTAATACCATCTGGAACTATTCCTCGTTCAGGAGAATTAATTTAGATAAGTTATATAATTCCATAAAATTTCAACTTCTTGTAGATATGAAAGAAATAGTAATCTCTTAATAATCTTGAAATGTTATAAAATGCAGTTTCATGTAAAAAGCCTGGTTTTATTTCAAATTGAGATTAAAATCATTCCAATATCTGTCTCAGCATTAAAATTACCTGTGAATTGTTTAAATATTTTTAGACCTCTGAATTAATCTTTAATTTATTTGGTCAGTACTACTGAATACACCTCACAAGGAAAGTTGATGTGCATTAACCTATTGTCAACTGTTATCTTAGAAAACATTTAATAACTATTTATTGTGAGTTATTTAAACAGAAGTCATAACAAACCCTCTTTTTATCACACCTAAAACAAATCACACTTTGTGTACTAAGTTGCCCGACACATACAAGAAAAATTTTCAATATGCATTTATTTTCTTTAAACATGAACAAAAATGAATGGATTGATTTAGTTCAGTCATATTTATTCAAATATACAATAAACTAAATATTCAAAGTTGTATTTTTCTTCAGAATAGTACTTGTTATATTCAAGAGTAAGTTTCAACTTTGCTATTGTCTGAAGAAAGGCGTGACTTAATAAGACTACCTTTTGGTTTCTTCTTTTTAATTTTTAAAACTTAATTAGGAATAAAAAGTGTTAATGCATTGTCTGAGTATTGATGATTGTTTGGACACAAGACATAGTTTATAATACAGTCAAGCATTGTTAGCATTAATTCTTGGGACTGCCCTTTTCCAAGGTTAACATGGATTTTGTTCCTCTACCTCCCTGTGAGTCTGAGAGCCAGGGTAACGGGGTGCATCCAAATTGGCATAAAATATGCAGTCAGTCATAAAAAGGAAGCCAAGTGACTGAATGTTTCTCTAAGGAAACCACAGCTGCAGAAGCATGTTTAGTAATAGAATTATCATCCCCTTCAATTCAATATCAACTAATATACCTCAATTTTCTTTAGGCAGCTCAGGATTTGCTGTGCCTGCCACACTTAGAATGAATTTCAAAGAAAACTACTTTATTTATGCATCAAAAAATGATGTCCAAAAAATGATACTTCAGAGTGAAATTGTTAACAAATTTCTTCATGTCATTGAAGTGATAAAT
The DNA here is from genome assembly GCA_004365215.1 of Cuniculus paca. Taxonomy (NCBI): domain Eukaryota; kingdom Metazoa; phylum Chordata; class Mammalia; order Rodentia; family Cuniculidae; genus Cuniculus; species Cuniculus paca. Next base: position 52,277 of record RJWT010000843.1, read on the forward strand.
TACCATTTCTCTTTAGAAATTATTACATCAATCAGCATTAATTTATCAAAAATTAGTGTAACACTCATGTCAGAAGTTTGTACACACATGATTTTTTAAAATCTTGTATAAATCAGGGAATTTTAGTTGTATTTCCAAACACAATTATTGCAATAAACTTAGTATTGTTAAGTTATACTCCATTATTTTAATATTTGATTATAACATATAAATATAACCAAAATAACATTTCTGAATTTTTTGAATATATTACTTACAAAATAATTAATATAGGGGAAACTAATTATATTCCCCTCATACTCAATTTTCTCCTTTAATTGTACCAATTGCGCTGGAGTAGATTAATCCAATTTTTCTAGGAGAAGTTAGAAACCGTAAGAAGGTATGTTTTCTTAGTAAGAAGCACTGCTATTGGATTAGTAGCTTAGCTTTTTGTAGCAAAGACTATGAATCACCTGGGCTGCCACAGTGTATAAATGATGCCACTGGTAGTGTTGCAAAAGGGTAAGACTTAAGGCAAATCTACCACCTTCATGATTTTTTTTCTTAATTTTATTTTAGAGAGAAAAAAACAAACAAAATAAAACAGAATAAAGTTAGCCAAAACAAAACAGTGCAAGTGACACAGGATTTCAAAACAAGGTAATAGAAAGTCAACAATGGTTACTATAATGCCTCTTGTTGTCTTCAAAATAGCTGCACATACCATCAAACATAGTAACATCAAGCAAATCATAAACAGAATAGAATCAATAAAAATGAAACAATGAATGCAATGCAAAATGGCTACCATAATATGTCTTGCTATCTTTGAAATAGCTGCCCATGCCATGAGATACAACAAAATCAAACAAAATAAAACAGTTAAAACCCAACTAAACAAAACAATGAGAATGATACTGGATTTTGAAACGAGATAATACGGAATTAACAATGGCCACCACCTTCAGAATGTGATCCCCCATAGCGCTACATTGCATATTGTTATCCTTTGAATAGATGATGGGTCTACCAACTGGAGGCCTGCAAAGTCAGTGAAACACTAAACACTACCAGAATTAAGTTATATTTTACTTCATTAGCTATCATCACAGCCTATGTTTCTCTGGATCAACCAGTTGCTTATGGAGAGGGCAGAGGAATGTTGACTCTTCTTGTCTCCCTCCCTGCACACTGGAAGGGGCTGGCATCTGGCTCTCTCTCAGTAGGGCCTGCACGTGGTGCAGACTCACAGGAGAGGGCTGGCCCACAATTTTTAATATTGGACACTACATCAGTGGATGAGTTGAAAAAATATTTATCAAATTTCTGTATTAGTCAGGTCTCTCCAGAGAAACAGAAGAGTAAGATGTATGTACAGGCAGACAATCAAGGGTGGATAGAGTGGATAGATGGACATAACAAACAGATAATACCAATTAGATAATTATTTCATACCATTATAGAGGCACTGATCAAGTCTTAGGATCCAGAGGCCAGAGAACCTGAAGTTCTAATGGCAAATATTAAGAGAAAATGGATGTCTTAAATCCAGAAGAAACAGAGATTGATAATTTTCATTTTCTCTGCTTATTTTCCCAGAACCTGAGCTGATTTGTTGCTGAGCTCCTACACTGGGAACAGATCATCCTTACTCAGTGCAGTGATGCAAATGTCAGATTACAGACATATCGAGAAATAATGATTAACCAGTTATCTGAGAGGCCCTTAACTTATTCAGGTTGGTATATAAAATTAAACATAAGAGGTTTGTCTTTCTCTTTGCACTATTCTTATTCTTGTTCATAACAGCAGGAGCAATGCATATTTTTCAAGTCACAGTATTACACATTTTTGACCTAAATCCAGCCATCTAAAAATGCGTACTTCTGTCTCTCATTATTACCATTCACCATTATTAGCCACTGTCATTATTACCACCAACTACAACTGATGTTTAGAATCCAGTCTCAACCCACACTGAATAATCTATTCTCTTTCTCAAAACTTGTTTCTTTGTCAGGAAAGAAACACAGAAATATTAAGAACAGTTTCTAAATGAGCAGGATTTGTATCGAATTTAACTTCATTCTCCAAGAAATGAAACATTGCAAATGATATAGATAAGGAACCTAATGAGATAGGAAACTATGTTTATTGAGTAATAAATACTGGGTTGTAGACTTTTGAATACAGGTATTTGCTTGCTTGTTTGTTTGTTTGTTTGTTTATACTGGGGATTGAACTCACAACCTTGTGCTTACCAGGCAAGCGCTTAAGCTGCTGAGCTAAATCCCAGGCTAGATACTTGCATTTTAAATTAACTTACTCTAAAGAGGGAAAGTCAAGGTGGAACAGGCAGTAGAAACAGGCAGCAGCTACCAGGCTCTCTGTGAATGGGAATTCAAGCGACTAGAAAAAATTCCCAAGGAGGAGAAAGAAAGAACACAAGGAGTTCTAGGAATTCAGAAAGAATTTTAAAAAAACTGAAAATCATAAACACAATAACAGAAATACAAAGGAAAAAAACAACATACTCTGTAGTACTAACGCTGGCTCTGTGCTGGAAGACTTTGACTATGAAACAACCCAGGTAAGCCCTAAGAGCACTAGCAGCCCTACTGACCGGCTACTGTGGTCATATGAGAAACACAGTTACTGCAAACTTCAAATCTAGGATAGGGATTAGTCTGAAAGTAACTCTCCTAGCATGGCAGGCTAGGTTGGGGGAAAAAAAATGCCACAGTGTTCATCATATCTCACAGTGAAATAACCAGTAGTCATTGTGCCATAGGGCTCATTATTGGAGACTAAGTTACTTCGTAAATCATGAGTTACAGAACAACCACAGCGCAGTGTTAGCGGGGACACTCCGTTGCAGTAACTGGGAGTGGGGAAGACAGACACAAGAGACGGTTATGGAGAGGGACAGGGTTAGTCAGGGGTCATCAGAGAAGTTTAAGCAAGGGAGGCCTGGGGCTACCACAGAGATGGAAGTCAATGGTCAACGGCCCTGGCCTCCATGGTAAGAAGGTGGAAGACCCATCATTTATGCTTTTCAGAGAAAGCTAGTCAGTAAGTGCTGGGATCCAGCCATCCAGTTTGCCTGGCTGCCTTTACTGCAAGTTTCAGCAGAGAACACAGTGGTCTGCTTGCTTCCACCACCTTCCAGTGTGTCTGATGATCAGCCTCCGCTTAGATGATTGGTGCATGTGTGTTTGCAGTGGGCTCTGCAGCCAGGGGAGACCCTCACCAGTCCGCACGTTATTAAGTGAGTTGGGGTGTCCATGGCTCGCAGTGCGCTGAAAGAAACCAACCACATTAAATCCTCTGGAGCGAATATAGCCCTGGGGCAAAAAATATACCTTTGACTCACACAGGAGGAAGCCAGAAAAGGGCAAATCGGCAGACCCCTGAAGCGTCTCACTATCCTTCTCTTATACTTTCTGGAATCCACTGCAAGGGGTCCTATTAAGAAATGCTGCCCCTCCAAATATCCCAGCATGAAAGAATTTTTTGGAAACATGCTTTTACTTTGCTTCTTTTTTGGTTTGTTTTTGTTTTCTTCTTTGCTTTCAGTGTTTGTTCATTTTTTTCCTGTTGTTTTTAATCTGATTTTATTTACTTTTTGCTCTTTAATTAATATTTTATTTTTTCTCCTCCCCTTTATCATTTTATTTTTGTTTTTAAATTTTATTTTTTCAATTTTTCCATCTCTCCATTGTATTATTTTTATTAATCCTCACTGATTTTTTTTTCAGATCTTGCATTGCCCTTAATTTATTCAGCTGTTTATTTTATACCCTATGAAGTTTTTGATAATTTCAATAATCAATCATTTTTAAAATCAATGATGGCATTCCATCCATTCCAATATAGATATACATTCATTGCTAAAAAGATGGGAATCTTTGGAAGCCACATGCTTCCTCATTGTTAGTATTTCTAACAGTGTTAGAGATGTTAGTATCAAGTTTGAGATTCATGCATCCGTTACGATGCAAATCTCAGGCTGGGGATTTAGCTCAACGGTGTAAGCACCTGCCTGGCAAGCGCGAGGTTATGAGTTTGACCCCTGGTACAAAAACAAAAAACAAAAAACCCTAATTTTATGTGGGAGTCTTAACAGTGACCAGCTTTTTATCAAGGGTTTGATAATCAGCATCACTCAGAGAGGAGAAAACAAACGTTTTTAATAATGATGAAACAAATATTGAAATATAGATAATGCCAACTATTGAAATACAGTGAAAACTAACAAGAACTAGACTGCCATTAAAAACAGAAAATGACAATCATAAGACAGATTTTTTAAAAAAAGTATTAGTGGTCAACAAATTAAATAAAAACACTTAGTAGAAAGCCTCACCAGTAAATTAAACAGGAGACAGAATTGCGAAGTGTGAAAACAAGGTCGAGTTGTAACACTCAGTGAAAAACAAAAATGAATAAAGAAGCAAACTATGAACAAATCATCCAAC
>RJWT010000844.1:0-56706 GCA_004365215.1 Cuniculus paca
AATCCAATCAGTAGACTGATCCAGCAATCACTCACCCTTAATCCCAGCATTGCACTAGGAATCAATCACAAACTAGATTCAACTGCTTCTGAAAAAGTCCCACCTATAAGTGCATGAGGCTTTGGGTGGATGTCCAGACACAAACTATAACAATGAGGCTTTTGGTTTCTTGAATGATATAAGTTTCAGGAAATTTAAAAAATTAAAACGATAGTGCAAAAAATTACATTTAAAATTGAATTTCACCAGACATAACTAGTTTGTGTAAAGAGCTAAATTATTTTAGAAAAATTGTTCCAAAACAACCATAAATTATAGGTGTGTGAAAGTTTATTTAAAAACTAAATTATCAGAAATTTATCACAATATTCTTCTACCCTGTAATATATTCTTAAGAGCCCCAATAATAGTTACATCAGCAGAAAGATCCTTCAAAAAATTAAAAATGATCACAAATTATTAATGATCTTGTGTTTCTCCTGAGTAACTGACATTGTTTTCAATTATACTGATTGAAAATGAAGTTGCTAAAACTGTATATTTTATTGATCTGCAAATGAACTTGCAGAACAGAAAAAAATCTTATGATTGATCATAATATTATATTAATGAAGTATTATATTTTATTGCATTATATAAAACTATAGTGCCCAAAATAATAGTTTTAGGGGCAGTTTGTATGGTGCTATTCATGTATCATCATTATCTCTGTTATGTTTCATAAGTATAAAATATTTTGAAAGAAAAACTTTATATTTTAGTATCTCTAATGCCCTCTCATCCCCCCAGCCTTTTGAACATGGGTCTGTATTTTATTTTATTTAAATTTTTAAAAAAATATTTTTTGCAGTGTTAGAGATGGAACTCAGAGCTTTATGCATGCTGGGCAAACACTACCACTGAATTACATCCCCAGCCCAAAGGTCCAGTATCTTTACTTCACTGAAACAGATTGGGGATGTTATATTAGAGATTTTCAGAGAAAGGAAAAACTGAAATAGTCTAGGGAATGGGAGGGTTAATGCACTAGGGGATAGCTGTGTAGTTAAGTACACACACACACACACACACACACACACACACACACAGTCATGTACGTATACTGTCTCAGTAGAACAGCCTTAATTCTTAGACAAAGACTGAAACAGTAAGAATGGTGGAGATGCTGACCTACTCTGCTCAGCATTTACAGAGCTATATTCCTACAGTTAAACCACTACTGTCTTTATTTTGCACAGCAGGGCTAGGTCCTTGTGTTTATCCAATCTTTCAAATCTTAACCCTTTGGGCTTTGAACGGCAAAGAAAGTAGGTAACCCTTAGCTTCTCAAAGACTGTTCTATTTGTTTTAAAATGACTACTTACTTGTATAAAGGTGTTATGGTACTGTTAGGTAAGAGCTCAGCTATCTCAGGGGAGTCTTTCCTCTGCTTACAGGTATAATTTTTAGATGTGACAAGATCTTTCTCCTTGACTAAGTGTTCTGAGACATATTTTTTTGTTTGTAACTAGGCCTAGACCTTGAACTTGACCTTGTCTTTGGCCTACCTAGCAAGAGTTTTTCTAAGTTAGTTTATTTAGTTATCTTCTAAGTTAATTTTACTGATCACCAGAGATATCTGACCAAGTTCCCATTCCCCATATTTGGACTTCTTTCAGTAAGAATTCTGTTAGAGCACTTTAGCAAGAAGCCCCTTAATGTCACCCCCAGTGAATTTCCATTCACTGACTCCTCTCAGTCTACTCCTTGTATATAAATTCCCACTCCCTTTTATTGTGTTTAGAGTTCAACCTGATCTCTCTGGCCTATTGAAGTATTCCAGAATAAAGTCTTCCTTATCATTTTAGCTAGTATCAGAATAATTTTTATTTACAATCCTCTTTTAAACCCGTCCTGTTTTATTATTATTTCATTGCTCAGTTAGGATTTCATTAGTATGCTAGTTATAATCTTGTTAAGATAACAATTTTACTTCCTCAAATTTTTACTTCCTCAAAAACTTGGAATTATTATAAAGCAAGAATCTAAGCTCATGCCTAGAAAGATAATACAAATTAAAATCCACAGGAATTAATAAAGATCTTCTCATTAGTTATGTTCACCTTATCATTTTTATTTAAGTTGCATATTGAGATTAAAATGAGCCAAAATTTTAATTTTTTTTTCACTATATAACATCTGAGATTAGAGCAAACCAAAATTTTAATCCTTTTTCCCTCTATAACATCTTGCTCCGTTTTCGTAATGGGTTACTAGGCTTTGAAACAGTCGTAAGGCAGGGAATACAATGAAAGAAGAGTATAAATAGGTTTATTTTTTGATGCTCACAGAAGACATTGAATTTTCAACTATGATGTATTTATTTTTCTCTTTGTAGCATATTCCTGCAAACTGATATCAAGTCACATGCCTCGTATTCTTTTGAATGCAAATTCAGCTGAGGTGAGTAATTTTTTAAAATTATATTTGAGTGAAACTCACTTATTACTTGGGAGTTGCCCAACTCCCAAAGATTACCTTGAGCTCCTGCTTAACCTGGTTGGAAAGTTCTGGTTTTCCCCCAAGATTTTCCCTAAGAATCTGAACATTTCGCTTGATTTCTGCCCTCAGTAACCTCTGCTTCCTGGTTTTTCCTGCCTCTGTTGAGTTCTCATGTTCCCCTCCATTTGAAGTTGGCCCTTTATTATCACCCTAGTGCCACACTGAATCAGATAACTTGATTTTAAAAGTACAAAAAAAAAAAGATTTAAAAATTTTGTGTGGATAGCCATCTTTAATGAAAGGTTGAACAGACAGATAAAAGACAAGTTTACTGCATATAAAATTCTAGCTAGGTGTTTCCTGCAGATTAAACACTCAATGTTTTAATTCATTTCCTTCTTGACTGCATAGCTTTTGATGAGACATATTATCTGTCTTTTTCTTGTTAAAGCGGTGTTTTGTTCTAGTGTCTGCTAGCATTTCCTTTGCTTCTGATTTTTGGAGTTTGAATCTGATGCAGCCTAGTTTCAGGGTGTGGTGTTATTTTTGTTTGTTTGTTTGTTTTGAATTTTTTTTGTATTTATCTGAGCCTCCTGGTCTGTGGTTTTGTATCTTCCATCAATTTTGAAAAATTCTTGACCATTGCTGTTTAAATTTTCTTTTGCTCTTTTTTCTGTTTCTTTTTCTTGTATCCAACTACGTGTATGCTGTAAGTTTGATAATTTGTCCCTCAGTCACGACTAATCTCCTCTTTTTATTTTCTTTTTCTTTTTTGTTTTTATATTCTTTTTTTCTCTCTGGAATTCACTTTGGGAAGTTTCAACTGACATATTTTTAGGCTCACTAATTTTTTTTTCTTGGCTGTGCCCTAAGAAAGCTTTATTTCTATTATGGTACTTTTTAATTTCTAGCATATTTTTAGAGATTCCATTTCTCAGCTTCTAAGGGGTGATCAAAAAATACAATATGTGCCTAAATTAAAAAATTTAAGACATGTTGTCATTAATTCCTCTCAAAATATTGGCTCTTGCTCTGAACACACTTCTCCCACTATATTTTGCCATTTTCTGAATCACTTCTGGAAGTTGGCATTTTCCTGGTTCATCTCTGGTGAATAATTTGGAATTGAATCTTCAATATTATGAATGTTGTGTTGTAGTGATTCTGGATTCAGTTATGCTGCTCTGTTCAATTCTTTTAAGTCTTAGGAGAGTATAAAGAACTAAAAAAAAAAAATTAGACCCCCCCACAATAAAAGACCCAATCAAAAAATGGGCAAATGAAATGAACAGAAACTTCTCAGAAGAAGTACAAATGGCCAATAGATACATGAAGAAATGCCCAACACCATTGGCCATTAGAGAAGTGCAAATTAAAACAACACTGAGATTCCATCTTACTCTACAAAGAATGACTGCCATCAAGAAATCAAATAATAACAACAACAAAAAAAAAGAAATCAAATAATAACAAATGCTGGCAAGATTGGAAGAAAAATAGAACTTTTCTATACTGTTGGCAGGAATGGAAACTAGTACAACTGTTATGGAAATTCCTTAAAAAACTAAAACTGGAAATTCCATTTGACCCAGATATTCCCCTTCTGGTTATCTTCCCAAGAGAGTTAAAGTCTCATCATATTACAGTGATAAATTCACGCCTGTTATGGCTTGTATCTAGATGTCCCCCCAAAGCCTCATGCAGTCATAGATGGGGCTTTTCACAGGTGGCTGGATCTAGAGTATGATGCCGGGATTAAGAGTGTGTGGTTACTAAATTAGTCCACTGATTGGTTTGCATAGTTCTGGGGGTTAGATAATGGAAGGCTCACCCTGAGTGTGGGTGGCACTGCCCCATGGGCGGGTAACCTGGAAGGGATAAAAAGGAGAGGCAGGTTGCTGCTGCTGCTCGTGTTTTGCTACTTTGCTATTTTGCTACTTTGCTGTTTTGCTGCCTTCTCCCTGTCCTGCCACAGCATGAACTGTTTCTCCTCTGAAATGCCCCTCTGCCATGCCATCCTGCTTTGGAGCCAGCCAGCTATGGACTGAAACCTCCACAAACTGTGAGCCAAAATAAACCTTTCCCCCTTTAACTTTGGGTGGTGGGTAGTTAGTTTCAGCAATGAGAAGAGTAATAAGAGAATACCCATGTTTGTAGCAGCACAAGTCATAATAGCTAAATCTTGGGAGCAGCCCATGTCTCCATCAGCTGATGAATGGATAAATAAAATGTGGTATTCGTACACAATAGAGTATTCCTCTGCTATAAAGAAAAATAACTGTGGTCATTTGTAGGACAATGGAAGCACCTTGAGACCATAATATTAAGTAAAATAAATCAGACGCACAAGTTTAAATATTACGTAGTTTCTCTTACATGTGAAACCCAAATTCTAAAGAAAAAACAAAATAAAAATAGATAATAGAAAGATGAATCTTTCTCAAATGTGAAGATCAAAAGATGGAAGGAGGGCAGGGAAAAGGGATGTACATGTACCAACCCCACACAAGGAATGTAAATGTTATGTACTACAAACATGTATTAATACAAAAAAATCATAAAAAAAGAGATGACGCATTTTTTATTTGTTGTACATGTTCATTGTCTATAATTGATCCTAAGATTGGGTTAAATTTAAACACAGCATTTATGATTTCATTTTCCTGTCTTTCTCCTTTCCAAATTTTTCCTCATTTGTCTCTGGTAGGCCTAGTTACTTGAGGACGTTTCTCTGGTCTTTCTGGGCAGAAATGTGGCAGTATTTCTATTTATGTGCCTCCAGATCACTGTCATCATTTGAGCGTGAAGTATAAAAATGGAAACACAACATACTCAGTACTTGTTACCTGTTCCACATTTGACTTCTTTTCAAAACCTCTCTGCCTTTGTTGATTCTCCAGAGACAATACTACCAGTGTTAAGAACTGTCTTGGTACATTTTGATGTCATCTAGGCTTATATATTTATTCATAAAGAAGTATACATAATTACTTAAAATTGGAAGTAATTTTCCATGTATATATTATACATCTTATTCATTTTTAATTTTTGTTTTTCCTTATAGTAAGATTATGTTTTAAACAATTCTTTAATGGGCCTGGAATTTAGCTCAGTGGTTCAAGTGCCTGCCTGGTGAGCATGAGGTCATGAGTTCGATCCCCAGTACCAAAAAAAAAATAATAATTCTTTAATGAATCTTTTTCTGGAGTGAAGAGAAGGGAAAATTTACTTATTTTTTATTATCTTTTTAAAGATACAATTTTATATCTTATTTTTTTACATTTATGTCTGTATGCTTATTTTCTCTTTCACTAAATTTACATATATACATGCATATACATATTTACATATACACATAGACATTTACATATTTATTTTCCAGAGTTGAGAATTGAACTTAGCATACAATTCACCTATTTAAAATGTGTAATATAATGAATTTTAAAATATCCACAGATCTTTGCAAGCAGAATCACAGTAGAGAATGTTTGCATCACCTCTAGAAGAAATCTCAGTCCTTTAGTTATCACTTTTATTTATTTTTTAAATTTAGTTTTATTAATACATGTTTGCAGTACACAATGATCACATTCATCGTGGGGGATTTGTACATATATGTAACACATTTTAAATCTTTTTTTGTTGTTCCTTTTTCCTACCCTTCCTTCAACACTTCTTCTCCTCCCCATTTGTAAAAGTTCTATTTTCATTTTTTCCTTTAATTCTTTTTTAAAATTCTTTTTCTCTTCCTCCCCCCATCTCCTATCTTGCTCCTGTTCCCATTTGAATAAGTCCTTCCTACTTCCTAACGTCTATCCCCCATTTTGCTCCTTATTTGTACTTAGAGTTTCTCACATAAGAGAAACAATATGAAATTTAAACTTATTTGTCTGACTTACTGCACTTAAGATTATGGTTTTGAGGTACCTCCATTGACCTAAAAATGTCTAAGTTTATCCTTCTTTATGGAAAATACTACTCCATTATATATACATACATTTTTTTTACCTGTTCATCTGTTGATGGGCATATGAGCTATTTCCAAGATTCAGCTATTATAAGTTGTGCTGGTATAAACAAGGGTATGCATGTATTACTATGGTGTGATGACCTGAACTCTTTTGGGAAGATACCTAGAAGGGATCTAACTGGGTCAAATGGAACCTCGAGTTTTAGTTTTTGATCAGTCTTCATACTGTTTTCCATAGTGGTTGTAAAAACTTACTCCCACCAACAATGGAGAGGGGTTCCTTTTTCCTCCCAGCCCTGACAGCATTGTTATTGGTTGATTTCTTGATAATAACCTTCTTACTGGAGTAACATGAAATCTCAGTGTTGTTTTAATTTGAATTTCTCAAATGGCCAGTGGTGTTGAGCATTTTTTCCTTCATTTATTGCCCATTTGTACTTCTTCATCTGAGAAGTGTTTATTCATTTTAGATGCCCATTTTTAAATTGGGTGTTTAAATTTGAAGAGGGTGCCAGGGATTTAGCTCAGTGGTATAAGCACCTGCCTTGCAAGTGTGAGGTTGTGAGTTCGATCCCTGGCACCGAAAAAAAAAATTGAAGAGGGCTCTAATATTTCTGGGTTCTTTATATATTTGAGAGATTAGTCCTCTGTCTGAGGAGTACCTCGCAGACTTTTTGCCCTGTTCTATAGGTTGTCTCTTCATTCTGTTGGTGGTTCCCTGTGCTGCTGTGCAGAAGCTTTTCAGTTTGATGGGATCCCAGTTACTGATTCTTTGTAATATTTCCTGTACAACCAGGGGCTTTGTTTATAAAGTCCTTGCCTACACTGACGTTGTCAAGAGTTTTTACCTATTCTATTTTCCAGCAGATTGTGTGTTTCAGTTTTAATATTTAGATCTTTGACCCATTTTGATTTTAGGTTAGTACATGGTGAAAGATATAGGTGTGGGTTTAGTCTTTGGCACGTGGAAAGTCAGTTTTGCCAGCATCATTTGTTAAAGAGGCTACCTCTCCTCCAGTGAAAGTGTTTGGCTACTTTGTCAAAGATAAGGTAGCCGAGTGTGCCTGGAATTGTTTTTGTATCCTCTATTCTGTTCCACTGACACACTATTTAATACTGTAGTGTAATTTTCTGGGATTGTGATATCCTCTGCCTTGCCTTTGTTGCTCAGAATTGCTTTTGCTATTCTAGGTCTCTGCTGGGTCAAGAAGAATTTTAGGATTGTTTTCTTCATGTATGTGAGGAATGATGTTGGTATTTTATTGGGTTTGCATTAAATCTATATAACAGTTTTGGAACTATGGCCATTTTTTAGTATATTAGTTCTGCCTATCAAGGAACAGGGGATATCTTTTCACTGTCTGATATCCTCTTCAAATTCCATTTTCAGGAGTGTGATAGTTTTCATTGTAGTGAAACTTAGAATGTTAATTTCTAAGTATTTCATTTTTCTTGTTTGTTATTGTGAATGATGCAAAGAAGACTAGGATTAATTAGAATCAATGAAAAATCAGAAGATAGCACAAAAGGCATTAAAAAATCATTTTCCAGCATATCAGAAAACTTTCCAAGCATGCAAAAAGAGTTTGACATACAGATAAGTGATGTATACAGAACCCCAAACAGACATGATCAGAAAACAACTACACCAAAACATATAATAGTCAAGTTTCCAGTAATTCAATGAAAGAACAGAATCTTAAAAGCTGTTAGAGAAAAGAAACAAATCACCTATAAAAGAAAACCCATCAGAATTATAGTAGACTTCTCAACCCAAACTCTAAGGTCAAGGAGAACTTGGAGTGCAATGTTCCAAACCCTAAAAGAAAACAACTACCAGCCTAGATTGAGGAATCTTGCAAAATTACATTTCAAAATTGATGGAGAAATAAGGTACTTTCATGATGAAGAAAACCTAAAGAAGTTCATAACCACCAAAGTAACACTCTGGAAAATTTTTGAGGATATCTTAGAAGGAGACAATGAACATGACAATACTGAAAAGCCCAATAGAATGCATCTTGTTTTGAACTCCTCTACCACGTTCATTGTTTTGTTTGGATTGACTCTATTCTGTTTTATTTTGTTTGGTTTTATTCTCTTCAAAATAAAAAAAAAAGGAGTGAATCTTCCATTCAAGGCAAGCAATTAAATAGAAGGGAAAGAAAGAGAACCAACACCAGGAAAATAATATAATGACAAATATAACTCAATACCTATCAGTTGTAACCATCAGCATGAATGGTCTTAATACACCCATCAAAAGAAACAGATTAGCAGAATGGATCAAGAAAAAAGATCAACACTATGCTGCATACAAGAAACACATTTAACCCAAAAATAAATTCATAGACTGAATGTCAAAGAATGGAAAACAATGCTCCATGCAATGGGAACCTGGAATAAAGCAGAAGTAGCTATTCTAATTGCAGACAAAGTGGATTTCAAGTCAAGACTGATTATAGGATTAAAAGATACATGGTCACTACACACTAGTTAAGGCAAAAATTCAACAGGAAGAGATAACAATCATAAATATACACATAACAAATACCAGTGCACTCAACTTCATAAAATAAACACATGGGCATGAAAAATCAGATAAGGGAAAATACAGGTGTAATAGCAGACCTCAATACCCTCAATACCCCACTAGACAGAAAAATCAACAAAGAAATATTACAGTTGAATTAAACCTTTGAACAAATGGACTTAATAGACACCTATAGATTGTTCCACCCAACAACAGAATACGCATTCTTCTCAGCAGCACATGGACTCTGCAGTGAAAGCAGTTCTAAGAGAGAAGTTTATAATGGTGAACAGGAAATAGACCAAGTCAAATAAATAACCTAATGAAGAACTTCAGGACTCTAGAAAATCAACAATGATTCAAGCCCAAAGTTAGGATGAAGAAAGAGGTTATAAAGATCACAGCAGAAGTTAATGCAATTGAGACCAATAAAATAATACAAAGTATCAGTGAATGAAAGAGTTGGTTATTTGAAGGATTAAAATAGACAAATAGTCAATCTTATCAAAAGAAGAAAAGACCCAAATCCATGAAATTAGAAATGAAAAGGGCAAAATCACAAATTCTGCAGAAATCCAGAAGATCATTGGATTACATTGAGAATCTGTACTATAATAAAATAGAAAATTCAGAAGAAATGAATAAATTCTTAGATACATATGAATTACCAAAGCTGAGTCAAGAAGATATAAAAATCTGGAATAATCCAATATCAGTGAAATTGAAGAAATAATTTTAAAAATACCAACTAAGGAAAATGCACATCCTGACAGATTCACTGTCGAATTCTATAAGAACTTTACAGAAGACATAATGTCAATCAATACTCCTTAATCTCTTTTAAAAAACTGGAATGGAAGAAGTACTCCCAAAGTCATTCCTGGAAATAAGCATTACCCTGATACCAAAGTCAGAAAAGGACCTAACCAAAAAAGAGAATTACAGGCCAATCTCTTTAATGATCACAGATATAAAAATCCTCAGTAAGATGCCAGCAAATAGAATGCAGCAAATCATCAAAATAGCTATACACCATGACCAACTATGATTCATCCCAGGGATGCAGGAATGGTTCAACATATACAAATCAATAAATATAATACATCATATTAACAGAAGCAAGGAAAAAAAAACTACGTGGTCATCTCATTAGACACAGAAAAAGCATTTGACAAAATACAATTTCCATTCACAATAAAAACCCTCAAGAAAATTGGAATAGAAGATCTTTATCTCAATCTGATAAAAGCCATTTATGATAGATCAACAGTCAACATCATACTACATGGTCAGAAGCTGAAAGCTTTCCTTCTAAAATCAGGAACAAGACAAGAATGCCCACTGTAATCACTCCTATTCAATGTTGTCCTTGAAATATTAGCCAAAGCAATTTAGGCAACAGAAAGAAATAAAATGAATATGGAAAGGAAAGGAAAGGAAAGGAAAGGAAAGGAAAGGAAAAAGTCATATTATCATTATTTGCTAATGACATGATACTCTGCATGGAAGACTCCAAAATGTCCAGCAAAAGACTCCTAGAATTAATAACCAAATTCAGTAGTATAGAAGGACACAGAATCAACACTCAAAAATCAATAATGTTCCTGTACACCAATTACAATCTCTCCAAGAAAGAAATAAAGGAAACAATAGTTTTCACAATAGCTATCACTTTTAAATAACCACTAGCTAACAAAAAGAGGATTTTCCTATTTTGGACTTTTGTGGGCATCCAATTGTATAATATGTGGTCTTTTGTAACTGACTTCTTTCAGTTACCATAATGTTTTCAAGGTTCATCCATATTCTCACATACATTAGTACTTCATTTCTTTTTCTGCCTGAAGAATATTCTTATATAGCTATAGCACATTTTGGCAGTTGGGACTGCTGCTGCTATACACATTTGTGTAGCGATTTCTTTGTGGACATGTTTTCAGTTCTCTTGGGCATATAACTAAGAGTGGTGTTGCTGATTCATATACTATGTGTTTCATCATTTGAGGACCTACTAGGCTGTCTTTCACAGTCCTATTTTACATTTCTGCCAGCAGTGTATGAAGGTTCTGATTTCTTCACATCCCTGGTGATACTTGCTATCATTTGATTTCTTTATTCTAGCTATGTTAGTGTGTATAAAGTGGTATTTTATGCTGGTTTCAACTTGCATTTTCCTAATGGCTAATATTATCAAGCATTTTTGAATTATTTATTTACCTTTTAGCCTCATTTGAGTGATTTTTTTTCTTTTTTTTTTCTTTTGGTGTTGGGATGGAACCCAAGACTTTGCATAAATAAAGCATGTGTTCTATCACTGAGATACATCCTCAGCCCCATTGTTATGGTTTGTATCTAGGTGGGCCTCCAAGCCTCATGTAGTCATAGAAGCAACTGAATCTAGTGTTTGTGATTGATTCATTGTCTAGTGCTGGGGTTGGTGGTGTGAGTTCTGCACCCACCCAGGGGTGGAGCCAACATACAATGTAAGTTCGAGAAGAAGGAGGGTTTTTCCCCCCTTTTGTGCTGTTGGCTCTTGCCACTTGCAGCCTCCATGAATGGCTGCCCCTCAGTCATGTCACCCTGCCTTGGAACCAGCTAAGAATGGACGGAAACCCTCTAAACTATAAGACATAAACTCCTTCCTTCACTTTGGGCATCAGGTATTTTGTCTCAACAATGAAAGAAGAATAACCAAGACACCCATCAGTGAAGTTTTTGAAGGGAATAATGGAATAAACACAGACCTACTTCAGTCCACCCTCTTGAATCAGATGCCTTTTTATTTATATTTAAAACGAGGCATGTAAAGTCATTTTTTCCTCTCTTTTTTTTAGGCAACACAACAAATGATTAATGAGAACTGTCAAGATCTTGGAAATTTGTTAGGTAAAGAAAATGACTTGGCCCTAATTGTTGATGGTGAAACATTAAAATATGCCATGAGTTTTGCAATTAAGGCAAAGTTCCTGAATTTGGCCCTGTCATGTAGAGCAGTATTGTGTTGTAGGTAAGAATATATTCACTGTTCTTTTATTCCTCTTTGCTATACTTACTACTTTTTACAATGAAAATATTGACATAGAATACAAGTTTTTGCAGAGACAAAGTTATTTATTGGGAAAACATGCTTGAATTGATATGTAAAGATTAATATTTAATACTAATTGTCAGGATTAAAATGTACTAGAAAGCAGCTTATGCTTTTTTAATAGTAAAGTGCTTATTACTGTATGTAAAAGTTGAAAAAAATTGTCAGTAAGAACAAACGTTCTTCGTTTCTTTACCGTGTGAGGCAAATTTGAAAAACTCCACTGATGCCAAGGAGAAAAATGAAGTTGTTAGGATTAGTATTAATGGATAGAGGGTCCCACGGAGCTTCTCTCCAGGTTCTTGGTGTCCTGAGCAAAGCACTGAACATGAAACACAGAAAAGATAGTGAAATGCACAGTTATTGAAGGCAGGAAAGAAGTACACTCTGCAGAGAAAGAGTGGGTCAGTGAAAAGGCTCAGAGCTCCCAAGCATAAAAAAAACTGTTCCTTTATTTTAGGTCGAGTCCATGTCCCTCCCAGAGTGCTGTGCTGGATGTGTTTGACAGCTTATATTAAATCATGTCCTCGGTGTCTCCTATGCATATCCTTTCCCCGAATTCACCCTGTTATAACTGTATCCATGAGATGTAACCCATATGAATGAATCGATGAGTTTGTCCATGCCTAAAGGCTACTTTTAGACACCTTGCAGTATTTCTGTGCCTGCACCTGAGTTGAGAATTTCCCTAAGAACTGACATATAGGTTACTTCTTTATGACTATTGTCTCCAAGTTAGAGACGCAGGTCCCTAGGAAGGACCAGAACCCTTAGAAATTGCAGGGAAGGTAGGTGGTCCTTAGTTTATGATTAATAGGAAGGTATGCTCTGGCTTGTGCTGACTACTACTTTATTAGTGCAAGTTAAAAGATGCATTTGTGAAAAACCAAAGCTGTACAGGAAAGATGGCTAGAACTGAGAAAATAATGAAACTATATCGAGAATAGTTGTTTCTTACTTCTCAGTGAAAGCATTAAATGAACTAATTACTAAAACATATTGATGACATGAATTTCTAAATTATTATTACAGTCATGCTTTCATGTGCTTCAATCATTCATTCAGTGCACTATGCATTCAAATGTCATCCTTAGCTTAATGTCCCTGCCTGTTTACATACATTCCACATCTACTACAAAAAGGGAAAAAAATACCATAATTTCCTCTTCGCTTACTTGGATCCTATAATTTATCCAGGATCTCCAAATCTGTAGTTTATCCTTCAAGTCTGTAGTGACATAGCCTTTTATCAGTTAGAGCTCTGTTGCAAATGAAGAAAATTGTGTTGGAAATGAGGAATTCAAATTTACCTTGAGCAAAAAGAGAATTTGTAAGCAGGAAAAAAAAATCATTCCTAGCCAATTCATAGAAATTACTGGTTTCTTCCATTTAGATTTAATTAATTGATTTTTATTTTGCAGGACGAAATCATTTAAGCAGTGTACACTTTTTCACCCTCAGAGTCCTTTGAAGTCATCATGCTCGTAAAGGCAGCAGTGAGATAATATGTGAACATGCAGAGAGAGGGAGAAACACAGGGGCTAATTTTGCCACTAAAGATATCCCAACTGCTGGCTTGTAGTGACATATTCATGCCACAGTAGAGATGGGCATAGGGACAAAAGGACAGACACACTCCTGGGCCCTTAACCAGTTAATCATCAAAAGCAAAATTTTGTTTTCTTCTGAGGCAGCCAGGGACTTAAAATTTTTTGTTTTGTTTTATTTTTTGCCAAATACCTTGACTCTTTGCTTGGACCTACAAATGCCATGTATATAAAAGTCAACTATAAAAATCAAACAAAATTTGACCTTCACTTGTGAAACTCTGGGTTAAAATCCTTCACAGCTCTCTATGCAGGCATGCTAGTCATTCAGGGAGTATCTATTTTAAAATTGGCAAAATAGCTTTATTAGTCCAAATTTACCTCACCTACCTCATTTTACTTCAAGAAAACCTATGCCCAGAAAACATTATGTTTAACAGAGACATTTCCAGAAACCCATGGTTACTTTAGACTCCAGCGGAGTCTCACGCGACTGAGTTTACTCTTCAAGCCGTGAAGATTCCTCCCATGAAAACAGAATTGCCCTCAAGCCATGAGGATTCAATATGAGCTTCAAAAACCAGCACTGAGATAATAGTTTATTGGACCCTGGCCCACCTCAGCTAATCTTTGAAAGCTGGCCTTCTGCTTTTGTGGGTGGGTCAACCTGATCCTCTTCATCAGAGTGTGTCCCTTTCAGCTACTACTCAAACTGGAGTCTTTTACTTATCTTGTCTCACTTTCCAGTGAAAGACTTGCCTGCAAATTCATAGTCTCACTTTAGTTTTAATTTCCATTATCACTAATGCAAGGACCCTGTGCATCGAGGTGACAGAGTAAACTGTTGGTGAATCTGAAAGTGTCTCAATAGACTGGGTCCAGCCTCTTCCCCCAAAAGACCAATTGTGGGAAGAAGGTAATGGTGAAGCAGGAAAGTAATTTATTCTTAGTGTGGTCATAACAGGAAGATTGAGATACTAGGGACCTGAGTGCTATGTTTGAAGTGGAAGCAATGGTTTCGGTGTTATATAGGGAAAGAAAGGCCTGAGCAACAACTATGAATAGTGAAACAGTCTTGATGAGACTGTGGTCTGGTTGTTCAGTATCTGGAATCTGGTTCATCTGGTTATTCCAGGAGATGATAGCCTGCATAACTCACTATTCCTGGAATCAGAGATGAACTAGAGAGAGTAAATGACTTGGATGCAGAACAGTTTAGAGGAACAAAATCAGGTTAGTTAGGATGATGACAAGGTCTTCCTGCAGGTTTGGGGAAATGACTGTAGACTTCTAGGTACTCCGTTGGTTTGGCACAAGATATAGCAAAAGCTAGTGATTGACAATATGTTGATTAGGATGTCCCTGCAAATCTTCAGAACATCTTATTCTTTTTTTAAACTTTATTTTTTATTGGTACATGTTTGCAGTATGTGCAGTTTACAATTATCTTGGGGAGTGGGTTCGTGTACATAAGACAAATTGTTTCTTGTCTTAATTCTCTTCCTTCCTTCTTTCCTTCTCCTTAATTCCTCCTTTCCCCCTCCTTAATTCCTCCTTTCCCCATTTTCATTCTTGTTGGTATTAATTTTAGCTCACATTTGTGGCATATAATATTTACGTTCATTGATTTTATTAGGTTCTTGTACATGGCATATCTTTATTCTTATTTCCCTTCCCCTCCCCTTTACCCTTGTGCCTGGCCTCTTAGACCCTTTCCCATTTGCAAAACATTCATCTCTTTGTTTCTTTCTATTCATCCTTTATTGTTGTCTTTGCATATTTTTCATTACTCAAAGGAGAGATATCATATAATGTTTAAGCTTGTATGTCTGATTTATTTCACTCAACATTATATTTTGTAGGTGCATCCATTTTCCTGGTGTCTCAAATTTTGTCCTTATTTATAGCTGAGTAATATTCCATTATGTATAGATACCACATTTTATTTATCCAGTCATCTGTTGATTGGTATAAAGGCTGCTTCCAGGATTTAGCTAATACAAATTGTGTGACTATAAACATTGGTATGCATGTATCACTGTAGTATGATGTCTTAAGTTCTTTTTTTAAATTCTTTTTAAATTTTGAAGAGAATAAAACTGAAAAAATAAAACAATAGAAGCAATCAAAACAAAACAATGAACGTGATACAAGACTTCAAAACAAGATAAAAATAAACCAACAATGATTACCATGTTGCTTCTTTCTATCTTCAAAATAACTTCCCATACCATCAGGAACAAATTAAATCAAACACAGCACAAGAGAATAAAACCAATCCAAGCAAAACAATGAAAGCAATACAGGACTTCAAAACAAGACAGTTGGAATACAACTGTGACTACCATAATGCATCTTGTTATCTTCAAAGTAGTTGTTTATATCATCAGACATAATAAAATCAAACAAAGCAAAATAGAATAGTCAATCAAAACAAAACAATGAGATGCTGGGACCGGGAGGAGCCGATCAAGGATCCAACTAACCAACTAACCTTCCTGGTAAGCCGTGCAGATGTTGCAGGACCCAAGAAAACAAGGAAAAACCAGAAACTCCCAAGAATCAGCCATCCTGGGACCAGGAGGAGCCAATCATGGATCCAACTAGCCAGCCTTCCTGGTAAGCTGTGCAGGTTGTGCAGGACCCAGGAAGACAAGAAAAAGCCAGAAACTCCCAAGAGTCAGCCATGCTGGGACTGGGAGGAGCTGATCAAGGATCCAACTAGCCAGCCTTCCTGGTAAGGCGTGCAGATCGTGCAGGACCCAGGAAGACAAAGAAAAGCCAGAAACTCCCGAGAATCAGCCATGCTGGGACTGGGAGGAGCCAATCAAGGATCCAACTAGCCAGCCTTCGATAAGCCGTGCAGATCATGCAGGACCCAGGAAGACAAGGAAAAGCCAGAAACTCCTGAGAATCAGCCATGCTGGGACTGGGAGGAGCCGATCAAGGATCCAACTAGCCAGCCTTTCTGATAAGCTGCGCAGACCATGTGGGACCCAGGAAGAGAAAGAAGTCAGTGTCTCCTGTAAGCCTACCAGCATGCAGACTGAAAATCACCAAACCCTCTCACCCCATAAGCCACCAGCTTGTTTGGAGGTCAACCTGAGCTAATAGCAATTGAGGTACAAAAAGCACCTGAAGGATTGTATTGTTGGGTTGAATTTACAGGCATGGGGTTGACAGTCTGAGCATGTATAGGAAGGATACCGGTATGCAATATGGTAAATACGGAGGTTTTTTTTTTCTGTCTTGTTTTTAAAGTCTAATAATGTTCTCACTGTTTTGTTTTATTCTTACTAATTTTTTTTTCTTTACTCAATATCTATTTTGATTGGTTTTATTCTGTTTTGTTTTGGTCTGATTTTGCTATAACTGATGGAATGGAAAACTACTGTGAAGATAACAAGATACACTATAGTAGCCATTGTTCTTTTCCCATTACCCTGCTTTGATATTCTGTAGCAATTTCCCTGCTGTGTTTTGACTGAATTTATTCTGTTTTGTTTTGTTAGGTTTTACTACCTTTAAAATTAAAAATTAAAAAAAACAAAAACAAAAACAATGAGCATGATACAAGACTTGAAAACAAGATAAAAGGAAATCAATAATGGCTACCACAGGGCCTCTTGTTATCTTCAAAATAATAGCCCATACCCTCAGGTATAGTAAAATCAAGTAACACAGAATAGAGTAAAACCTACCAAAACAAAACAATGAAAGCAATACAGGATTTCAAAACGAGACAATAGGAATACAACAGTGCCTACCATAATGCATCTTGTTATCTTCAAAGTAGCTGCATGTACCTTGACCCATAATAAAAGCAAACAAAGCAAAATAAAGTAAAATCAATCAAAAGAAAACAAGTAAAGCAATACAAGGCTTTGAATCAAGATAATAGGAAATCAATAATGACTACTATAATGCATTTTGTTAGTTTTGAAATAGCTATCCATGCTGTCAAATATAATAAAATCAAACATAAAACAGAATAATACCAACCTAAACAGAAACATGAAAACAATACAGGGCTTCAAAACAAAATAATAGATTAACAATGGCCATTACCTTCCCCCTTAGACATCTCCCCTTTCACCTTCACAACCTCTATTTTGCATTTTGGATCCCACTAACTCTTTTAGTTTTTGTTACTAGAGAAACAACATGATATTCACCCACGTGACTCTGAACCATAACCCATGAGCATGATCTCAAGTTGTATCCATTTACCTACAAGAGCATCAAGGTTATCTTTCTTTATAACTGAGTAGCTCTCCATTGTATAGAAATGCCATACCTTTCTTATCCATTCTGCAGCCAATGGGCAAGCTACCCCTACTTTTTTTTCTGGTTCCCTGTCACATAGAGCATTGTTTTCTCTCCTTTGACTTTTAGTCTATGAATTTCCTTTTGAGTTAAATGTGTTTCTTGGATAAAGCATATTGATGGATTTTGTCTCCTGAGCCACTCTGCCTGTGTTTCTTTTTATTGGTGATTTGAGGCCATCTACATTAATGGTTATGGCCAACATGCACTGGCTATCTCTGCCATGCTCTTTTCCTGCCATTGGCTCCCTATTTTTTCTCTCCATTCAGTTGTCTGCCCCACTCAGTGATCCCCCTCTGCCGCTATTCCTGGAACTGTGGTCTTTTTTATCTCTCTCTAAAATGTCCTTCAGTATTCTTTGTAGGATTGTTTTGGCAGTCATGAATTCCTTCAGTTGTTCTTTGTCATGGAAGTATCTTGTTTCTCCATTCATTTTGAAAGATAGTTTTGCAGGGTACATCAATCTGGGTTGGAAGTTGTTTTCTTTCAGGACTTGTAATATTTCACTCCAAGCATTTCTTGACTTGATGGTTTGTATTGAGAAGTCTGTCGTTCTGATGAGTTTTCCTTCAAAAATGATGTGTTTCTTTTCTTTAAGAGCTTTTAATATTCTGTTCTTGTGTTGAATTTCTGGAATCTTGATTATTATATGTCTGGGTGTAGATTTATTTTCGTTATGGCTAGGTGGAGTTCTATATGCCTCACTTATCTGAATCTCACGTCCTTTTCCCATGTTTGGAAGTTTTCTACTATTACTTCTGTAAATAGAATTTTAATGTCATTTGTGTTGACCCCTGCTTAATTGATACCTATCACTCTTAAATTATTTAGCTTCACATCCTCTTGCAGTTGTTGAATTGTTATTTTCTGGTTCCTTGTTATTTTTAAGAGATCTTTCCTTTCATGATCACAAGCTGCACACCTGTCTTCAAGGTCTGAAAGTATCTTCAGTTTTTTTCAAGCAATTTTGCTGGCTTTCAGGGGAGTTTTTAATTTCCTGGATATCTCTTTCAATCTGTTTCATGTATTTGAAATCTCATATTTTTCACTCATGGTTTACCTCATTTTCCTATGGGAAGGCAGAGGCAGGCCTTCCTCCCACACACTCCAGCCGACATTTTCCTATGCTCCTCTATTTTTTTTATCTGTCTTCTTTAGAGACATTTAGCAATTTTTTATTATGTTTTTCATTTCTTCTTTTACATGAAATAGTATTTCTGTTTTAATTTCTTTTATTGCCACATGGAGGTGTCTCTTTACTTCAGTTGCCATCACTGCAGAAACTTGAGGTATGCGACTCCCGATCTCTTCCATGTTTTCATCTCTTGGACTTGCTCTGCTTGGGTTGGAGTCCAGAGACTGCCTTTTGCTTCTTTGTCTTTTCATTTTCCTGGGTTCTTCTGGACACATGGGTAGTAGGGTCCCAGGCACTTCCCGCATTGGCTACAATTTCTCTGGAGCATGACTGTTTGGTTCTCCTGGCCAGTGCTGGCCACAGGTATCCAATGGTGGCCACTGAGTGCTCTGGTGCAGGCCCCACTTCTGTTTTTCCCAGCCCTTGCTGGTTACCTGGGGCAGAAGTGTCCCAAGGGCTGCTGGAGTGTTTGCAGGAGCAGAGCCTGCTTCTGCCTTCCCTCTCAGCTGGTTACTGGCTCTCCCAATGTCTGCTGGAGTGTGTGAGAGGAAGGCCTGCCTCTGCCTTCCCTCTCAGCTGGTTACTGGTGAGCAGTGTCTCCCAGTATTGGTTGGAATGCATGCAGGAGCAGGGCCTACCTCTGCCTTCCCACTGAGCAGGTTACCTGTGAGCTGTGTCTCCCAATGTCTGATGTCTTAAGTTCTTTGGGGAAGATATCTAGAAGGATAGTTGTGTCATATGGAATTTCTAATTTTGGTTCATTGAGAAATCCCCATAATGATTTCCATAATGGTCATACTAGTTTACATCCCATCAACAATGTAGAAGGGTTCTTTTTCTAACACAGTCTTGCCAGCATTGGTGATTTATTGATTTCTTGGTGATGGCCATTCTTTCTGATGTAAAATGGTGTTCAATCTTAGGATTGTTTTAATTTCTCTAATGTTCAGAGATGTTGAACATTTTTTCATATATTTGTTGGCCACTTGTAATTCTTTTCTGTGAAGTATCTATTCATCTCACTTGCCCACACCTTGACTGGGTCTTTTATTTTAGGGGGTCTAATTTTTTTAGTTCTTTATATATTCTAGATATTGATCCTCTGAGGAATAGCTGGCAAAAACTTTTTCCTATTCTGTAGGTTTTCTTTTCACTCTACAAATTGATTCTTTTGCTATAGGAAGTTTTTTAATTTGATGTAATCCTATTTGTTGATTCTTGCTGATATTTTTTTGTGCTACTGCAGTTGCATTTAGAAAATCCTTTCCAACACCTATGAATTTAAATGCTTAACCTATTTTATCTTCTGTTTTATTTTTATTTTTTAGTCTCAGTTTCATTGATTTCCACTCTAGTGTTTATAATTTGCTTCCTTAATTTTTGTTTGAGCCTGGCTTCTTGTTGTTTCTCAGATATCTTAAGATTCCTCACCCCTGGCATGATTCAGTCCCACACATCTGTTCTCTGGAGCAGCAGTTTATTTCTATCTGCTTTCTCTCCTACTTGAGTGCATGCCCACCACTCAACGGAAGATTCAATGGACATCGACATGAACTCCCTGAGGCCTTGGAGCTATCTTTTCAGTTGTGAACTAAAGGCTGACAAAGAGTATCATTTTAAGATTGATATTGATAAAAATGAGCACCAGTTGTCATTAAATACTTGAGGCATAAGCCTGGGCCCAGTGAATTTCACAAAGATATAACATTGTCCTTATGAATGGCAAAGAAAAGCAAACTGGTACTGGTGATGTCAACATTGCACCATGATGGAAATATTGATAGGAAAACCTCAACAAAACAGAAGCCTGAAGTGGAAATTTTCAACAACAAAACTGAAGATGGAGTAGATGTTGATGAGTTATACAGCAACTATAATGTCACTTGAAACACAAAGCACTGGCCAATGGTAGTGTTTTACTCGATCCTAAGCCTGTGTGGCATAAGTAGTTTGATGTTTAAAAAGAAAATAACTAGTGCAAAATGTCATGGAGAAATTTTCTTAGAGGACTGGGACTGGAGCTCATAAGAGATCCATTACAGCAGAGAAAATCAAAATGCTTTTCCCAGGGAACTACACAAACAAATTATGGAGCACACCAATGAGCTGACAGGTGAACAGGTAGGTGCAGCATCACAAAGACATACTATAGGAAAACATACTATAGACAGACAATAGGAAAACAAAAAAGATGTCAATTGTGCCCTACAAGAAAGTACAGGAAAGCAAAACATATGTACTATCAGTGTAAGTGATACTTGTGTATGGAATGTGCAATTGTCATGTGTGACGACTGCCTTGGGTATGTCAGTTGAAGCAAAGATTATTTTTGTTTCTATTTATGTTGTAGTTCACATAGGTTTAGTTGTTTTTTGTTTTGTTTTGTTTTGTTTTTTTGGTACTGGGGATCAAACTCGTGACTTCACGCTTACCAGGCAAGCACTTGAACACTGAGCTAAATCTCTGGCCCTTCACATACGTTTTTATTTTTGATATTATCTTTCAGGTTTTGTAAGTAAGTAAACAGCTGATGTGAAAATGTTGATATTTATTTTAAACCCTCCTTACCTAAAATATTTGATATTGTATTTTATTGACATTTTATTTTCCTGCTAAGTGCATGTTGTACAAATATAGTAGGAAGTTTCTGACAAAACAGAGAGGTGACAAGACTGATACCAAGGAAAGGAAAGCTAAGCACATGGGCTATCAGTGTAAGTGAGATGTGTGCATGAAGCTTGCAGTTGTCATGTGTGAAAACAGCTGAAGTTGAAGCAAAACTTATGTTTGTAGTAGTTTCATTGGTATTTTCATAGGAATTTATTTCTGATGTTATCTTTTAGGTTTTTTAAGGAACTACATAGCTGATGTGAAAATGTTGATGGCTATTCTAAATGTGCAATACATATTAAGAATTTTATTGGTATTTTATATTCCTGTTAACTACACATTGTATATGATAAGAACCTCCTGACAAAACAGCAAGACTAGCAAGATGCCAAGTGTGTTTTACAAAAAGACCAGGAAAGCAAAAGACATGTGCTATCAGTGTAAGTGATACATGTATATAGAACGTGCTGTTGTCATGTGTGTAGACTGTCTCAGGTGTAATAATTGAAATAAAGATTTTTTTTTCTAGAGTGCTACTGGAATTTTCATTATAGTTCATATGGGAATTTATTTCTGATGTTCTTTTTTAGATTTTTTTTACACCAAAATCAGTTGCTGTTGAAAATTTTTATGCTTTTTTTTTACAAACAATAAATATTAAAAACTCAATACTTTATTTTTGTGATATTTTTTCATATTAAGTACTCATTGTTTAATGTAATAAAACTCATAAAATTATAATTAATAATTCATCAATAGAAAGATTCTAAAAAATAAACTTGGGTTGGACAGATCCACGTTTATATGCCTTGATAACAAAATTAGTCTTATGTTCCAAGGGCTACGAACAATCAGTTGAAGGCTCTTGCAAAGGATGAATTGCACACTGTTACAGCAGAAGCAATGAACTAGAAGGCTGTCCAACTGAAGTAATATTGGTAACTTTGAAAATGTCCCTAAAGCCAACAGTTTCCTTGGAACCTTTTAAACTACACCAACTCTCATCTTTAGGTTGAAGTGTGGTTTAAGGCCTTTGCATGTTAGTGGACAGCACACCGTGGTACCTGCAGAGAAAGAGGCAGAGCCACATGACGAGGCAGAAGAAGATGTAAAACTCTTAAGTATATACAGAAAGCAATCTGTACCTGGAAGTGGTAGCAAGTTTCCATAGTTAAAAAGTAAAACTAGTTGCTGATGAACATGATGATAAAGATGATGACAATGCTGCTGATGAATATGATGATGATAATGAAAATGATAATTTTGATTTTGATGATGAGGAAACTGAAGAGAAAGTTCCAAGTGAAGAAGTTGATATGAGATATTGCAGCCAAAAATGCACCAAAATCAAAGCAAAACAAAAAAGACTCAAAACCATCAACTCTAATGTTAAAAGACCAAGAATCCTTCAAAAAACAGGAGAGAAAAAAAAAAAAAACCTCTTAAAATACCCAAAGGACCTAGTTCTGCAGAAGACATTAAAGGAAAATTGTGAGCAAGTATAGAAAAAGGTGATTCTCTTCCCAAAGTGGAAGCCAAGTTCATTAATTATGTGAAGAATTCTTTCCAGATGACTGAGCAGACTGCTGTCTGTGGCAGTGGAAGAAGTTTCTTTAAGAAAACATTTTAAAACAGTTTGTTAAAATTTTCTTTTTTTATTAAAAAAAAACAGTAAAAACAATGGTACAAAATTTCAAAATAAGATTCTTGGAGAGTGTTATAGTCAGGGGTCACAGGGAGAAAGATTACAATCAGGACACAAAATTTATAATATTATTTATGATGGTTACCCAGTATTAGACATAAAAAAGTGCAGGAAATCTGTCCACAATACCAAAGTCTGTTCTGGGAAGGCCCAAAGGCCAGCAATGGAAGCTAGAAAGTCTATGCCAGCAGGATGAAGAAGGATCTGTGCTAATAGGTTGAGGGTTCTATAGTGGAGCCAAAAAGTGACGCTCAAATAAGAACCAGGGCTCCCTGAAAAGTACCACAGCCATCCTCAGCAATAGTGAGGTCCCACACTCCTCCAACCATGAGAACAGTCAAGTACATGCCAGGAAGCCAGCACGACAACTTCTTCTGGAGTTTGAACAGCAACCATTTTCCCCTCCGGAGCCAGGAAGTGATGCTCAACATAAAGACCAGAGCTCCCCAAAGTGAACCGCAGCCACCCTCACCAAGGTCCCGAGCTTCTTCGATGATAATAGCCAAAGTCATATCGGGGATCCAGCCTGACAAGCTCCTCCAGGAGAACCCATGGCTCTAAACAGCAGCACTTAGGAGAACCCACAACCCTCTGCTCTTCCCCTCCATGTCTCTCTTTATGCTGGCAACCTTCCTCAGGTGGGTTGTCTAAATGCAGCACCATGCCGATTTAATTCGGCTAGTGCCAAGTTGACCACCAGTTTTTAATCCATAACAGAGAGTAGCAATGGTTAATAGATTGTGCACTGTTATTTTCAAAGTAGTTGCTCCTATTACAAGCTGTAGGCATGAAAAAATGATCAAACAATACAGGCACACACCTTTCTTTTCAATGAACTAATGTCAATTAGTCATATAACTGTCTTAAATGCCCCCCATATATATATGTACATATTTTTCCTTTTCCCTTCCTTCTTTTCTCCTTTGCCTCATCCCAGTTTCCCTTTCCTTTTGAACAGCTTCCTTCCACTTCACAACATCTACTGTACATTCTGGATCTTACTTGTTTTTTTAGCTTCTTACACTAGGGAGACAATGTGATGTTTACACATATGATTCTCAGTATGGTCCCAGATTGCATCCATTTCCCAATAAATGTCACAAGTTTATCTTTCTTTACAGCTGAGTAGTACTCCATTGTATAAAAATACCACATCTTTTTTATCCATTCCTTGGTTAATGTGCATTTGTTTCCAAGATTTAGCTATTACAAATTGTGCTGCTATAAATATGGGTGCACATATGTGGTATGATGTATTTAATTCGTCTGGGAAAATACCCAGAAGTGGAATAGCTGGGTCAAAAGGGACCTCTAATCCTATTTTCTTGAGGAATCTCCACATGATCTCCATAGACATTGCATCAGTCTACATTTCCACAGACAGTGGAAAGGGGTTCCTTTTTCCCCACAGTCCCTGCAGCATTTGTTATTGGTTGATGTCTGGATGATAGCCATTCATTCTAGGATGAGATGGAATCTCGGTGTTGTTTTAATTTGCATCTCTCAAATGGCCATCTCTCAAAAAGATGTTGGACATTTTTTCATGTATTTATTTGGCATTCTTATTTCTTCATCTGAAAAGTGTGTATTCATCCTAGCTGCGCATTTTTGGATTGAGTCTTTGAATTTGAGGGAGTCTGATTTTTTTTCAATTCTTTATATATTCTAGATAGAAGTCTTTTGTCTGAGGGACAGTTGGCTAAAATTTTTTCTCACTCTGTGTATTGTCTTTTCACTCTGTTCTTAATTTCTCTGGATGTGCAAAAGCTTTTTAATAAAATGAGATCCCAGTTGTTGATTCTTTGAAGTGCTTCCTGTGCTGTTTGGGTTTTGTTCATGAAGTCTCTGCCTACCTGTATGTCTTCGAGATTTTTACCTACTTTGTCTTCCAGTATATTTAATGTTTCTATTTTAATATTTAGATCTTTGATCCATTTTGACTTTAGTTTAGTGCATGTCAATAGACATGGGTCTAGTTTTAGTCTTCAGCATGTAGAGAGCAAGTTTTTCCAGTACCATTTATTGAAGAGGCTATCTTTCTTCCAGTGAACATTTTTGGCTCCTTTGTCAAAGATAAGGTGGTTGAGGGTGTTTGTAGTTGTGTTTGTGTCTTCTAATCTGTTCCACTGATGTCCAGGTTTGTTTTTATTGCCAGTATCATGCTGATTTTACCACAGTAGCTTTGTAGTATAATTTCAAGTCAGGGACTGTGATACCTCCTGCCTTATCTTTGTTGCCCAGAATTGCCTTTGCTATTCTAGGTCTCTTCTGTTTCCAGATGAATTTTAGGAATGTTTTCTCCAGTTCTGTGAGGTATGTTAATGGTAAAATTTTCTGTCTTATTTCATTTCTGTAACAGTTGATATCTGATTGCTCTTTTTATAATGCAAAGTGAGAACTTTCGCTACCATGTTTGATAAATGTCCAGATTCCAATGTGAAGAATGTGCTGTTCAAAATGCCTGTTTAGTTTTTAAAGATGGGACTCCACCCTTTGTTAGTTTTTAGTATGCATAGAATATTATGATAGGGCATAGTAGTGGCATTGGTCAGACATAGAGATTGTGGGGAGACAAAAATATATATGTGATATAAATTCAGTGTTTTTGGTTGGGGATATAGCTCAGTGGCACAGAGCCTGCCTGGCAAGCACAAGGTTCTGAGTTTGACTCCACTACTATAAATACATACATACATACATACATACATACATACATACATAAATAAACAAACAAACTAACTCAGTATCTTAAGAAAGTAAAAGAAAATTCCTCATAAAGTTATTTATTTGAAGCCGGGCATGGTGGCTCACACCTGTAATCCCAGCCTCAGGAGGCTGCTGCAGGAGGATTGTTGTGAGTTAGAGACCAGCCTGGGCTACAAAGTGAGCTCAAGGCCAGCCTGAACTGCATAGCGAGACCCTGTCTCAGAAAGACAAAAAAAAAAATTATTTGTTTGAGTTTTCTGTGTTTTCCTAGTGTGAACATTGAATGTGATGAACTTTCCTCTCAGGACTGCTTTTATGATGTTCCAAAGGTTTTAGAGTTGTACAGGTAAAGTCATTAACTTCCAGATGTTTTTTAATTTCTTCCTTGATTTCTTCTGGACCCACAGGTTGTTTTACAGTGTGTAAATTTTCCAGATGCTTCTACCTTTTTGGTGACTTCTTCTGTCATTTTCTATCTTTATTGCACAGTGTTCTGGTAGTAAACATGGGGTAATTTGGATTCTTTTGTATTTATTTAAGCAGGCTTTGTGGAGTAGTATGTGATATATTGTGGAAAAACTACTGTGTGTTGCAGAAAAAAATATATACTCTGTTGTAGTGGGATGGAATATTCTGTAGATATCTATTAAGTCAGTATGTTCAAGGATGTGATTCAGCTTTGATATTTCATTACTGATTCTTTGTTTATTTGATCTATCTCTTTGTGAAAGTGGAGTGTTAATATCCCCATGAAGATTATGTTAATATTTATTTTATCTTTTATGTTCAGTCATTTTTTTTGTGACGATGTGTTCTCTAGTATTTGATGCAAAAATATTTATAAATGTTATCTCTTGTTAAATTGTACTATCCTTTAATTATTTAGTCTATGAATATCTTTTGGGGTTATATGAGTTTCTTTTTATATATTTTTTGTTAGTACATGATTGCATTATGTGATGATCACATTCATCATGGGGGATTTGTACATGTATATAACACATCTTAATTTTTTTTGGTCCCCTTCCCTTCCCCTCTGTCCAATTCTTTTCTCCTCCCAATTTCAGAAGATCTATTTCCATTTTATTCTTTCAATTCTGTTTTTCTTTAAATCTCTTTTCTATTCCCCCATCTCTTGTTCCCTTTCCCATTTGAACAGCTTCTTAATATCTATCTCTCATTTTGCTCCTTATTTATGCTTCAGACTTCTCACAGAAATAAAGCAATACAATATTTAACGTGTGTTTTGGGGAGCTGATCAGGCTTCTGATCTTAGAGATAAGCATATGGAAAGAGATTAAATAAGGACAAAAAGCAATATTCTTTGGGAGGAACCCAAGAAGGTCAAAACTGTCTTGGAGCTAACATAAAGACTTCTTTGGATAGCCCATATGTTTTGGGTCCTTAACAATTCAGAGGAATGCAGGAAGTGTAGAGGTCTCTAAGGCAAAAGCCCACAAACATGATCAGGCCTTGAGAAGTTAGAACAAAGACATTCTAGGCAGTAAATCTTGCTAAGTAAGAGAGCTGTCTTATCTCTTAGGTTGGTGATTACTGCCCTGGAATGGGGTGAGAGCCAAATGTCCTCAGCTGTGGCCTGACCTTGTCCTCAGAGGTATCAAAGCATCACAGACCAATATAGGTCTCTGCTGTGACTGTTGGCATGAAGAGTTATGTTTCCTGCATTCCAGCCACCAGCTCTTTGGGCAAGTCACGTAGGTCTGGGACAGACTCATAAGTAAATATAGAAGGCCAATTGATTAATTCTAAAGCCTGCTCAGCACTGCTTCATAGTGGTCTCCATCATGTGTACCTGACTTATCTCACTTAATATTATGGTCTTGAGGTGAACCACTTACCTGAAAATGTCTCAAATTTATTCTTCTTAATTGGGGACCTGGCCAAGATCCCCAACTGCCTGCATATGGTGAAAGGATGAAATAAGAAACAGAGACAAATTTAGTAATGCATAACTAGGGAGGTAGGAGGTCAATGCCTCAGCATGGTCAAAGACAATTATACTCCAAGCTAGCCACTTTTTATCAGGTGTACACAGTAATCAGAGGGGTAATGGAATGACTCAGAGGGTGGCAACAGTCTTATGCTGAGGTCTTATACTGATGAGTATCACTTTGGAAGATTTAGAGGGTAAAGGTGATCTTATACTAATGAGGATCTTTATGTTAACGAGGATGGTGGTGACAGACAGAGGGCAGGTTAAGGAGTTTGTCCTTTCCACAAGGTGAAACCCTATTTTTATTACTAATGGGTTCTCAAGGAACCAGGATGTCTTCAGCTGATGCAATCTTACGATGGGGTAACACAGCATCACGGGACCATTAAGGCCTCAGCCCTGACTGGAAGCACATGAAATTATGTGGAAACACATACCATAGCTGACCCACATGACAAGGTACAAGGCCTCAGACAAGGCCTAACCACAGTTTAATTATGAAATGATTTTTCCAAAAAAATTATATAGAATGGTCCTCAGCACTTCTTTATGGCAGAGTAGTATGCTATTGTATATAAACATTACATTTTCTTTATCTATTTATCTGTTGATGGGTTTATGGTGTGTTTCCAGGATTCAGCTATTATAAATTGTGCTGCTATAAACATGGGTATGCATGGTTCACTGTGGTATGACTTTAACTCTTTTGGTAAGGTACCTAGAAGGGGAACAGCTGGGTCAAATGGAACTTCTAGTTTTAGCTTTCTTTAGGAATCTCCATATTGATTTCCATAGTGGAAACGCTCGCTTTTTCTCTGCATCCTTGCCAGCATTTGCTATTGATTGATTTCTTGATGCTAGCCATTCTTTGTGGAGTGAGATGGAATCTCAGTGTTGTATCAATTTACATTTCCTAAATGATCAATGATGTTGAGCATTTTTTCATGCATTTATTGGCCATTTGTACTTCTTCATCTGAGAAATGTCTATTATTTCAGTTTTCCACTTTAATTGTATCTTTAATTTGGGGTAAGTCAATTTTTTTGAATTCTTTACATATTCTAGATATTAGTCTTTGTCTGAGGAGTACCTCACAGAATTTTTTCCTATGTTGTGGGTTGTCTCTATTCTGTTGGTGGTTTCCTTTGCTGTGCAGAAGCTTTTCAATTTGATGAGATCCCAGTTGTTGATTTTTTGTAATATTTCCTGTATAACCAGGGATTTTGTTTACAAAGTCCTTTCCTACTCCTACGTTTTCCAGAGTTTTATCTATTCTGTGTTCTAGCAGATTAAGTGTTTTTGT
This sequence comes from Cuniculus paca, assembly GCA_004365215.1. Classification (NCBI taxonomy): domain Eukaryota; kingdom Metazoa; phylum Chordata; class Mammalia; order Rodentia; family Cuniculidae; genus Cuniculus; species Cuniculus paca. The sequence continues at coordinate 29,359 of RJWT010000844.1, forward strand.
TTTAATATTTAGATCTTTGACTCATTTTGATTTTAGTTTACATGGGGAAAACATAGTTTAATACATGGTGAAAGATAAAGGTCTAGGGCTTGTTTTCCCAGCACCATTTTTTAAAGAGGCTATCTTTCTTCCAGTAAAGGTATTTAGCCCTTTTGTCAAAGATAAGATGGCTGAGTGTGTTTGGATTTGTGTCTGCATCTTCTAAACTATTCCATTGATTCACAAATCTTTTTTCCCCAATACCATACCGTTTCTATTATTACAGCTTTGTAGTATAACTTGAAGTCTTGGACTGCAATACCCCCTGCCTTGCCCTTGTTGCCCAGAATTGCTTTTGCTATTCTAGGTCTCTTGAAGTTCCATATGAATTTGAGAATTGCTTTTCCAGTACTCTAAGAAATGTTACTAGTATCATGCTTGGAATAACAAATCTGCATAGCAGTTTTGGACACATGGACATTTTTACTATATTGGTTCTGTTTATGCAAGAACACTGGGAATCTTTCCATTTTCTGATACCTTCTGTCATCTCCTTTTTCATGGTACTATAATTTTTGTCATAATAACTGTGTAATTTTTACAAAAAGTTTAATTTTCATTTCCTTGGCTTGGTTCATTCATAAGTATTTCATTTTCATGATGCTGTTGTGAAAGATATTGTATCACTAATTTCTCTCTCAGTGAGTTTGCTATTGATTTGGGGGAGTTAACTTTGTATCCTTCTACACTATGGAATTTGGTTATTAATTCTAGGAATCTTTTGTGTCGCTTTGGGGGTTTTCTATGTAGAGGATCATGCCATCAGTAAATAATGATAATTTAACTTCTTCTTTTCATATCCATATTCTTTTTATGTTTATCTTTTGTCTAATGGCTCTATCTGAATGAGTTTCTTGAATGAAACAGACTGTTAGATTCTGGTTTGTTTGTTTGATCCAGTCAACTAATCTGTGTCTTTTAAGTGGAGAATTGAGGGCCTGTTAATGTTGAGAGCTATTACAGATGTGTTAATTATTTACTATCATTGCATTCTTTCTTTGTTGGTGATTTCTTTGTTTTCTTTGTCACTTTTTGTTGTTCATTCACTGACTTTATTTGGTGTTTTTGCTTCATCTGTGTGGTTAGATACATTCGTTTCATTGTTTCTATATGGGATATTCTTGAATATTTTCTGGAGTGCTGATTTAGCATTCATGTTATCTTTTGAGCTGGTCTTTTTCTGAAGTGTCTTTGTTTCTCCCTCTATTTTGAAGGAAAGCTTTGCTGGATAAATTGAGCTGGGTTGGAAGTTATTTGCTCTTAGGTCTTGAGATACTTCACTGCAAGTTCTTCTGGTCTTTAAGGTTTGTGTTGAGGAGTCTGCTATAATTCTAAGTGGTAGACCTTTATATTTGTTTTCTGTTGCTTTTCTGACTGCTTTTAAAATTCTGGGGTTATTTTTGTTGGGATACCTGGCAATTTAATAAGGATATGCCTGATGAGCTTCTTTATTTTTTATCATAGTTACTTGGTGTTCTGTCAGCCTCCCTTTTTATATTTTAAACTCTTTTCTCATATTTGGGAAATCTTCCACTATGATTTCTATAAACATTAATAATTTCACTTGTGTTGTCTTCTGCTGAAAGATAATGTAGGGGAAACACTTGAAGTCATAGGCACAGGCAAAGTCCTGAGTAGTACTCCAACAGCACAGGAAATAATATCAAGAATCTGCAAACTGTATTCATTAAATTAAAAATGTTCTGTTGATAAATTTTGCAACTATGTGCAAATTATTGATGACCCTTTGTAATGATTTCTAGAACAGTGTGAAGTAAAACGAGCCCAAACACAACATTAAAAGTGATCGTTTCTGTCTTCCTTTTCAGGTTGTCTCCTCTCCAGAAGGCTGAAATAGTGGACATGGTTAAGAAAAATGTAAGGGCTGTGACGCTCGCTGTTGGGGATGGTGCCAATGATGTCGGGATGATCCAGACAGCCCATGTGGGAGTGGGGATCAGTGGGAATGAGGGCATGCAGGCCACCAACAACTCAGACTATGCCATCGCACAGGTCAGTGGCCTAGGATGCCAGCTGGGTATGCAGGGTGTGAGGACTTTGATTCACCCCTCAGGCCTACTCTGCCTATCTAAGCTGCCTTCTAAGGGAAACTTTCAGCACATTTAGGGTTCTCTTAGGCTGTTTTGCCCTTACATATTATAGAGCAGTTTTCCACTGAATAGAGTTGACTAAATTGTTGCTACCAAAATTCTATAGCCTTGCTATTATATCAGCCTTTCTGATCTGTAATATATGTTTTCCTTCATGGTGTTTGTTTGTTTGTTTGTTTTGAACTGAAGGCTTGAACTTGCGATCTTTCTGCCTCAGCCTCTCAAATAACTGGGATTACAGTCACATGCCACTATGTAACCTTCATGGTATCTCTTGATGAGCATTTATTAAAGACATATGTTACCATTTCTTTTTTATTAAATGGTGAAAAAAGAGGCAATGTCTCTTGGCAGGCTTGTTTAAAAAATAGGCTTTATTTTTAGAGCAGTTTTAGATTTACTGCAAAATTGAGCAGAAACTACAGAGATTTCCCAAACAACTCCTCCCCAACACCTGCACAGCCTCCCCCCCCTTATCAATACCCCTTACTAGAGTGTTATACTTGTTACAATTGATAAATACACATTTATATTTCATAACTACCACAAGTTCATAGCTTATGTAATGTTCGCTCTTGATGTTGCGTGTTCTGTGGATTTGGAAGAATGTAGGATGGCATGCATCCACCAGTACAGCAGCATACAGAGTAGCTTCTCTCTAATCCTCTGTGCTCTACTTATTTACCACCCATCCACATGCAACTGCTGATAAGCACTGATGCATTTACTGTTTCCATAGTATTGACTTTTCCAGAATGTTATATATTTGGAATTATGTAGTATGTGGCTTTTTCAGCATGAATTCTTTCACTTAATATGCATTTAAGTTTCCTTTTCTTCTGTTTATCATATGTTTTTATGGCTTCATAGCTCATTTCTTTTTAGTATTGAATAATATTCCATTTACTGGATTACCAGTTTGGTTGTCTATTCACCTAATAAAGTTTATATTGGTTTTGGCCATTAAACATAAAGCAGCTACAAATATCCCTGGGAAGGTTTTCGTGTAGGTAGGTATAACTTTTCAACATCTTCTGGTAACCAAGGAGTGGAATTGCTGGCTTGTATTGTAGGAATATGTTTAATTTTGAATAACATCTCCAAACTGTCTATCAAAGTAGCTGTACCATTTTGGGTAGACATTGAAGAGGAGGAGTACATGCTATGATTTATACCTCTGCATTTTTACGCAGGGGACCAATAGCTAAGTTCCTGGGAATAGTGGCCATTATTTGACCCTGACAACACTTACCCAAATAAGCAAGTTTTCTTACCAGAACAATGTCATCTTTTATTCACTTATAGGGCAATTTCTTCTAGGTGATATCCCTGTTATATCTCATTTTCCATCTTCCTCAGGTGAAATAACCATAATATTGTTAAAGTAAATTCCCATTAATGTGGCTGTATTATTCAGCTTTTTGTTGCTATAACAAAATACCTGAAGTAGGATAGTTATGAAGAAAGTTGTTTTTAGCTCACAGTTTTGGAAGCTCCAGTGCATGGTGCATACATCAGCTCGGTTCTGGTGAGGGCCCTCTCAGTTGCATCACACAATGGCAGAGGACAATGGTGTGAACGTATGTAGGAGTGAGGGATCACATCCTGATGCAGGAAACCAGGCGAAAAGGCTGGGCTCAAGCTCAGGCTTTTATAATAACCCTTTCAAGAGAACTACTATGGGGTCCCTTAATCCCTTCTAAGACCAAGACCCCCAGTGACCTCTGAAGACTTTCCACTAATTTCCATTCTTAAAGGTTGCTACCATGTCCCAATCCTGTCACCCTGAAGACATATCCTTAAGCTACTAAAAATCTCAGACACAGCACTGGCAGGGATCAGTCCTCCTGGAGTCTGGGATGAATATTTGTTTGCCATTTTCTCAAATACATCTTATCTTTTTAAATTAAAACTTAATGGGATTTAGAGTTACTAGGTTGTTTAAGAATTAACAAATAAGGGAAACCTGGGAGAAAGAATCAGGATTTTGAGCTTACTTTCTAGGAGACTAGCACTTGTCCTTTTCTGTGACACTTCATACTCTCAGGCACCTGACATGGAAACTTTTTCTGCCTTTGTTCTGGGTTTTTGTGTCACAGCTGCACTTGAGGCTAGGCAGACAGAGTATAATTTCAGGTTTTCTTTTCTTCCTTCCATAATGCCCAAAGATGTAACACCAGCCCTTTCTCTTCCCTCCTCTCTTTTCCATCTCTCTCTCCCTCTTTGCTCTTCTTTCTTAACAATCTTTTCTCTCTTTCCTTGCCTACCTCTTTCTTTGCCTTTCTTCTCCCCATCATCACTGTGTTCACCCCACCCCTTAACAACAAAAACAACAGCAACAACAGCAACAGCAACAATGACTAGAAAAACAAAGTTGCCACATCATGCCAGTCTCATGTGCAGCACCCTGATCCTATTGAAAAACTATTTTAGGTTAATGAAAGCACTTTTTAAGCCACATGAATTTTTTTCTAAACTTGCTTTAAGTGAGGGCAACTTTGATAGGCAATAGAAAGTATACTCTGCCATGGTGTGTGTTGTTTTATACTTTTCCCTAGAATTATGCTTTTCCCAAGTACTGTGGTAGACATTATCCACTTTGGCCCCATCTTCCTTCTGCCCTTACCCAAGCTATATTGATTGGTCAAACACTCATCTTTTTGCTGTGTGGCCTCCTGTGTGCAACTTTCACCTACCCCAGAGCTTATTAGTGTAACATTCTGCTCATAACTTCCATCTTCTTATTTTCTAAGGGGAGTAAATCATTTGCTTTCCATGACTTCTGCAATGGTGGCAGGCACACAGGGGTGTGTTTGTCTGACTCTCCCGGTGGGTGCCGGGTGCCTGAAGGAAGCAAGGGTCTCCAGTGGTGGCCTGTGGGTGCACAGGGCTTACCTGACTGCATGTCCCTGCTCCCGCTGGCTGCATGCAGGAAGCAAGCCTTTCAATGGCAGTGGCTGGCAGGCAGAGGCGGATCAGGCTGGTTCTCTCCGCTTGCCCATGGGAAGCAAGCCTTCCGATGGCCCTTACTTCAACAAAGAAAAGCCCAGGTCCTGATGGATTCACGGGTGAATTATTGCAACCTTGGAGAAGACAGACACCTCTGCTCAGAGAACTGATTCTTATAAGGCTTTGTTACTTTCACCAGAAGAGACAAAACTCAGTGATTAAATCTGAGTTTCTTGTTTCACATGATGTTCTTTTCATTAAGTAATTCTGACTCCTTCTCATGATTAACAGCCTAAATGTGTATCAGATTCAGACATACAAAAATCAATTTAATTTAAGAAATGCTTTGCCAGTGACAAACAGCCAAGCAGCATTTTGTGGCGGAAGTGATATTTAATGACTTACTGTTTTTAAGCAATAAGAAAATTTTAGGAAGCTTTAAAATTGTCCTAGTAGCAAAGTGCTACATCAGGTTGTTTTAGAAATTGGGTTTATTCTGCTCATCTTCTATGTTAAAATAACATTTAGCAACTGTTAGGTTCATTTGAACCTTCATTGACTATTGTTTCTGTCTTTCAGTTTAGCTACTTGGAGAAGCTTCTGTTGGTTCATGGAGCATGGAATTATTTTCGAGTGACTAAATGCATATTGTATTGTTTCTACAAGAATGTAGTGCTATACATTATTGGGGTAAGACAAACATTTTCATTCATCAAAGAATTGGGTCCTTTCTCTGATGTCAGACTTGGTGTTCAAAACTTTTTTCCACCTTAAAGTTCTCATGTAAAGTGCTATTAAAAGAAAAATTCCCCAGACCAATAAAATTAGTAGAATTTATTCAAGCAAAAATGATTCACAAGAGGTCAGCCCCTCAAATCAGAGCAGGTTCTGAGAATTTCAAGCAACAATGTGATCTGACAGCATTTATAGTAAAACAAAAGTCAGACATAAAAAACAAATTAGAGACAACCAATCAATTGATTTTAGCTTAACTACTTAATTACTTACGCCTTAATTAATCAATTGGGTCTCTGGCAACCTCCAAAACTCAGATACTGTGATTAAACTCTATTTTGGTTTGGTCTGTTGGACCTAGTGCAAAGACCTGTTCTGAGTTCATGGCTCCCTGCCCATTCTATTTTTAACTGTATTAATAATGTAATCTTAATTTTAGCTTTTGCTCACAAAAGAGACTATGTAGGAAGTGTTAATTGAAACATTTTATATCCTGACAACTTATGGCATAATCTTTTTTTTTTAATTTTGAGAAGAATACAACCAAACAAAACAAAACAGAGTAAAGTCAAACAAACAAAGCAATGAACATGGTACATGACTTTTAAACCAGGTAAAAAGCAATCGATAAGGCTACCATAATGCCTCTTGTTATCTGCAGTATACCTGCCCATACCATCAGGGATAAGTAAAATCAAACAAAATACAACAAACTAAAACAGTAGAAACAAAACAAATAAAGCAGAACAATGTAAGCAATATAGAATTTCAAGAAATTAGCAAAACAGCATTGGTTACCATAATATTTGTTATCTTCAGAATAGTTGCCTACACCTTCAGACCTATTACAATCAAGCCACACAGAATAGAGTAAAATCAATCAAAACAAACAAAGCCATACAGCGTTTCTAAACAACATAATTGGACATCCTCGATGGCTGCAATTATATATTTTGTTATCTTTAAAATAGCTGTCCATGCCATCAAGTATAATAAAATCAAGCAAATCAGAATAAAATGAAACTAATCAGAACTATGAATACAATCTGAATTTCAAATCATGATAATAGATTAATAGTGGTCATTTCTTTCCCTTTTTAGATAATTTCTCCCCTTTGACTTTCCCAATATGTATTGTGCATTTTGGATCCCACTAACACCTTTAGTTTGTTATGCTATGGAGACAACACAAAATTCACCCTTGTGACTCTGGTCGATTACATCCATGAGCACTATTACCAGTTGCCTCTATCTACCTACAAGAGCCTTGAGGTTATCTTCCTTTATAGCTAAGTAGGTTTCTACTCCATGAAATCCCATGTCTTTCTTATCCATTCTGCAATTAATAGGCAGGCTACCCCTATTTTTTTTTTCTGGCTCCCTGTCACATAGGGCATTGTTCTCTCTCCTTTGACTTTCGGACTATGAATTTTCTTTCTAGCTAAATGTGTTTCTTGCATAGAGCATATTGATGGATCCTGTCTCCTGATCCACTATGCCTCTGTTTCTTTCTATTAGTGCCTTGAGGCCCTCTTGCACTGTACTGTCTCTGCCATGCTATTTTCCTGCCATTGGCTCTGTAGTTTTCCTCTCCATTCAATCGACTGGCCCCACTTGATGGTCCTCCTCTGACATTGTTCTGAGACTGTGGTCCTTTTTCTCTCTCTCCTTTAGTAATCTTTGTAAGGTTGGTTTGGTGGTCATGAATTCCTTGAGTTGTTCTTTATCATGGAAGTATCTTGTTTCTCCATTAATTTTGAAGGAAAGTTTTGCAGGGTACATCAGTCTGGGTTGGAAGTTGTTTTCTTTCAGGACTTGCATTACTTCACTCCAGCCTCTTCTTGACTTGATGGTTTGTGTGGAGAAGTCTGCTGTGATTCTGATGGGTTTGCCTTTATAGGTGATCTGTCTCTTTTCTCTAACAGCTTCTAATATTCTGTTCTTGAGTTGAATTTCTGGGATCTTGATTATTATATGTCTGGGTATAGATTTGTTTTGGTTATGGCTAGCTGGAGTTCTATATGCCTCACTTATTTGAATGTCATATTCTTTTTTTATGCTTGGGAAGTTTTCATAAAATATATCTGTAAATAAGGTCCTGATGTCATTTGTCTTGACACCTGCTTCTTCACTCACATTTTTAATTCTTAAATTATGCATCTTTGAGTTTTCCACCAGCTGTTGAATTGTTTCTTCCTGAGACCTCGTTATTTTTAAGAGTTCTTTCCTTTCATGATCATAGGCTGCAAAACTCTCTTCAAGCTTTGAAAGTCTGTCTTTAGTTTCCTTCATGTGAAATTGCCAGCTTTTGAATGAATTTTTAATTTTCTGGGTATCTCTTTGAGTCTGTTTCATACATTCTAAATCTCTCTTACACTGTTCATTCATGGTTTTCCCTCATTTTCCTATGCTCCTCTATTTTTTTATCTGTGTCTTCTTTAGAGATGCTTAGTATTTCTTTTATTATGGTTTTCATTTCTTCTTTTACCTGGGATAGAATTTCTGTTCTAATTTCTCTTATAACTTCAGAAGTTGTTCCTTCACTTCAGTTGACATCACTTCAGACATTTCAGGTGTGCAATTCTCGATCTCCATGTTTTCCTCTTGTGGAATTGCACTGCTTGGGTTTGATGCCAGAGATTGCTCTCTCCCTCTTCATCTTGGCATAGTCCTGATTTCTTCCACACACCTGAATAGTGTGGTCCCAGGCACCCCAGCACTGGCCACAACTTCTCCATAGCTAGACTGTGTTTTCTAGCCAGTGCTGGCTATGTACATCTGATGCTGGGTTCCTATGTCTCTGCTCTGAACTGGGCACCAAGCCACCTGGAGTTTGCATGGGAGCAGACCTGGTCAGGCCCCGCGAATCCAAGCTGTTTAGGAACCTACACGATATTACCTGAAACGTGCAAGGTAGCAGATCTCCAACCACTCAGCTTCCGCGGGTCTGCCCACAACCTGGAGCTCCCTTATGACTGGTTTTTCTGGCTTCGTTTCCCGGCAACTGCCGCGGGTCCACCCACAACCTGGCCCTGATGCCAGAAGGGGTTAGCAGTCTTGGCCCCAGGTGTAACCTGCCTGACTCCAGAATGGCGCCTGGCCAATCACTCTCTCCCATGGAGTGGGTGGAGTTCCAAGCACTCACCAGCAGCCAGCGCAGATCTCCGCATCCACCACTCTCCTTCACCCCCGCACCTCTCCGCAAAGACCTCTAGGGTTGACCACAGCTGCGTCCTGACCGCAACCGCGACCACGCATCTCCAGGCTCAGCAGGTCTTCTGGCAGGGTGAATCTGGCTCCAGGCTGAGGCGCTGCCAGCCACCCCCTTCTTCTTCTTTTAAATTCTTTTTATTCTCTTTGTGGGCTTCAATTCATATTTTATATCCTTCCTTGGTCCAGGGGACCCACTTCCTTCCTTCTTGTCCTCTCCATGATGTTATATTCCAGCACCTGAACTGTTTCTCTCAGAGAGACTGTTTGCTGCTTACTGTTCTGCCATCTTTAGCTCCTTCTTACGGCATAATCTATGAGAAACATACATATGTAGAATGTGGAACCATGGTACATCTCTGCCAGCTCTAGCTTCTTCCAGTGATTAAACACATTGGGAATCTCTGGTCCCTTTGAGCAGCAGGCCTACTGAAATGGACAGTCTCTGTTATCAGACAATTATTACCATACTAATTCTGTCCCTTCCATTTAGGCGTAGTAATGAGCCTCGCATTTTTAGTGGTACAATCCTAAAAGCACACATTTGTGAGTGCACTCATGTGCCTGTATGCATGCTTTCCTACCTGTGTACTTTCATTCACCTGTAGATTCACATAACCATCACAGAAACTAAGACACAGAACTTTTGCATTGTCACAAGGCTGTTTCCTGCATTTCCATCATATAGTTTCTCTGGATCTTTGCCAGTTCATTGTGTCATCATTATGTGTTTTTTAGGCATTTGGATAGATGTGGAAAGATATCTCATTGTGGTTTTAAATTCCATTTCCCTACTGGCTAATGATGTTTAACATCTTTTCATGTACTTATTTGCCATCTATTTACCTTCCTTGGTGAAAGGTCTCACATCTCTTGTTCATTTTCCACTGTATTATTGGGTGTTCTTTTTTTTTCTTTTTCTATGCCATGATTTCACTTAGTCCAGTTATTAGTCCTTTGCCTGATATATAATGTTTAATATTCTCTCAAATTTTGTAACTTACACTTCATTGTCTTAATAGAATTTTGCACAGAATACTTTTATGAGGTCCAGCTTATCATTTGCTCCTCTTACATGTAGGCCACATCAAAAAATATTTTGTCTAGTTTTAAATTCCAAAGATTTCTCTTTTTTTATTTGAAAGAGAAGAGAAAAATAAATAAATAAAACAGTATTTCACAACAGGTTACTAGGAGAGCTACAATAATTAATACATTGAGTATTGTTATCTTCATAGTTATTCAGAGTACAAGATATAGGCATGATATCTTGTCCAAACAGTGTTAGTATAAACATTTCTTTTCAGCGAACTAAGAGAAACTAGCTGTATAACTATCATAACTATCTTGTGTATAAGTATATTTTTTCTTTTTCCCTTCTTTCCTTTCCTCTTTCCCCATCACACTTTGTCTTCTCTTTTGAACAGTTTCTTCCCAATTCACAGTATCTGTTGTACATTTTGGACATTATGTACTGATCAGTTTCTCACACTAGTGAGACAATACAATGTTGACACATATGGGTCTAATTTATTTCACTTATGAGTATGGTCTCAAGTTGCATCCATTGACCTATAAATGTCTCCAGTTTATCCTTCTTTTTGGTGAGTAGTACTCCATTATTAAAAAAAAAAAACCCACACAACTTTTTTATCCATTCCTTGGTTGATGAGCATTTGGGTTGTTTCCAAGGTTTAGCTATACAAATTGTGTTTCTATAAACATATGTCACTGTGGTATGATGTTTTTAATTCTTCTGGAAAGATACCCAGAAGGGGAATAGTTGACTCGAATGGGACCTATAATCTTAGCTTTTTAAGGAATATCCACACTAATTTGGTTGCACCAGTCTACACTCCCACCAACAGTAGAGAAGAGTCCCTTTTTGCCCCACAGCCCCTCCAGCATTTGTTATTGGTTGATTTTTTGATAATAGCCACTCTTTCTGGGATGAGAGGGAATCTCAGGGTTGTTTTAATTTGCATCTCTTGAATGATCAATTATGTTGAACTTTTTCATGTATTTATTTGCCATTTGTATTTCTTCAGCTGAGAAGTGTGTATTCATCTCACATGCCCAGTTTTGGATTGGGTTTTTGAATTTGGAGGGGTCTGATTTTCTTCAATTCTTTATATGTTCTAAATAGAAGTCTTTTGTCTAAGGAACTGTTGACTAAGACTTTTTCCCCAATTTGTGGGTTTCCTTTTTACTGTGTTGGAGATTTCTTTTCACATGCAAAAACTGACAAAACTATATATGAAAGAACACAATCAATAAAGTACAAAGGAAATCTTACGGAAGAGGAGGAAATATCAGCCTATACTGATTAGGAACTATTATCTATAGAGTATACAAGGATCTCCAATAACTCAAAATACCAACAACAAAATAACCTCATTTAAAGTGGGTAAAGGAAATGAATAAACATTTCTCTCATTGTTTAATAATATAGAATTTCATTTTTGCAAGATAAAAAAAATTCTGAAGATTGATTGCACAACAGTGTTAATATACCTTAATATCAATCAACCATAAACTTAAAAACTGTTATGATGGTAAATTTTGTGTTTATTACTACAATTAAAAATAAAATAAATCAGCTCAGCATATTTGAAAAGATTACTTACATATCCTGTAATCAATGTGTATATCAATGTGGTGTCTTAATATGCCACCATCTTGATTACTGTAGCAGCAGAATTAGCCTTAAAATCAGACAGGTAATTCCTCCCACTTTATTTTTTTCAATGTTTTCTTAGTTATTCTGGATCCTTCATCTTTTCTTATAAATTTTAGAATTAACATAGCTATGTCAAAAATACTATGCTAGGATTTTGATGGAATTGAGTTAAACCTATAAAACAGTTTATAGCGCTCTCTCTCTCTCTCTCGCTCTCTCTCGCTCTCTCTCGCTCTCTCTCGCTCTCTCTCTTTAACCCCCTCCCTCTCTCTCTGTTGTACTAGGGGTGAGCCCAGGGCCTTCACACTGACCTACATTCCTGGTCCTATTTTAATCGTGAGACAGGGTCTGGCTAAGTTGCTTAGGATGGACTCAAGTTTGGTATATTCTTGCCTAACCTTCCAGTGTGCTGGGATTACAGATGTGCACCCCCATACCTGGTTTATTGTGTGGTTATTTTTTAACCAATTAGACTGCAAGAGCTTTTAGAGCATAAGTTGTACTTTACAAATATATTTTGTTGATAATTTCAAGTCATTCTAAAGAGGATTAAAGGCTTATTGTTTAAAATTATATTATATGTCTATTATATGTGATTAAGTGACAAAACATGTTTATTGGATGGTATCAATGTGTCAGGCACTGTGATAATCCCTTTTTTACATATTATCTTGTTTAAAGTTTGCAAATTCGATGAGAAACTGAAATTCAGAGACTAGCTCAGTCATCCAATTTCACCCATCAGTGAGATAATAGAAATGATAGATTAAGCATTTAAAGCTAGGAAAGTCTGTTTCTCAGTTATAAGCATGAGGGTGACGGATGAGCTTATTACTTGATTTGGTTAGTACACAGTGTGCACATGTACTGAACCATCATGCTGTGCCCTGTAAATACATACAATTGTTATGTTTCAATCAAAATAAAATAAAATCTAGCTTTTATGGTTGAAAAGAGGGAATTGAGGTTTCAGTAATAATAATCTGAAACTGCGAAATGTGGCCAAAGAAGAATCTTTGCTAATTCATGATGTTAATTATATGAAGAGTTTTCTATTAAGAGCACATTTTAACAAATCACCCCTAACAAAGAATTTAAGAGTATGGTCATGAGGCATATGGACCTAGGTTCTAATTTCATCTCTGTCTCTTATTAGCTGTGTGACCTAAGTGAATAATTCAACTTCCCCAAACTTTACTTTCCACTATTGTTAAATCAGGAATAATAATAACAACAATGATAATTATAATAATACCTACTTTATAAAATTGCCATGATGGTTAAATATGATCATAGATTTAAAGTAGTATCACAATGTCTGGTATATTAAAAGTGTCCAGTATATGCTTTTACTATCAACATACTATAATTTTAAAAAGATACTTTTGGTATCTAGTTCCATAGAAGGTATACAATTCATTACTTGCTATGAAGTGACATTTGTTACTTAATTTGAGAGATTTTTTTTTATGAATGTCTTTTTGTAATAAATTCATATTTTAGTGTAAAGATATATGTCATTCATTACTAGGTATGCTGATATTTTTAATATTAGTAGTAAGTGGTATTTGCAACTCATAATTTATGAGAGGGCAGTTACATGACCCTTTGTAGCAGCTCTGCCAGCTGACGGGTGCCTCTTCTACACCACTTCTCTTTGGTATATGGATAGATTTGGGAACATTGATAGAATGACTCTTCATTTGACTTCCCTCTCTTCCAGCTTTGGTTCACCTTTGTTAATGGATTTTCTGGGCAGATTTTATTTGAGCGTTGGTCTATCAGCATGTACAATGTGGTAAGCATTCTCCAGCTCTCTCTGACAACGTGCAGAACTTTACCGGTTGTGTCTGGAAAGTGTATCTGAGTCAGTCATCTGTGTGCTTAGCAGGTAGCACAAGCAAAACTTTAGGACCTCTGTTGCTGTGTCAAACCTTGCAGAAGCTCAAACTCCTCATTTGTATTTTCAGTCATAACAGACCACTTTAGAGTAAGTTCACGAATGTGTGCTGAATGTATTGTAATAATATACCTGAAACCTCTTTATTATGTCTGTGTGAAATTTTCACACTTTTAAATTAGTATATATTTGTGATACATAATAATAGTATTTATTATTATGTATTTGTGATACATAATAATTGCATTTATTATTTGAGGGAGTATTTTATATATATATATATATATATATATATATATATATATATATATAAAATTTATTGATCACTTTTGATCCTCTTCCCCATTCCTCTTAAGCTAAGTGAAAAGAACTAAACTCCACCTAAACCATTCCATTTAATACAAATAATTTAGTTTACCTATATTGGTATGTGTGTGTGTATAGTGTAACTGTATGTCCTTTTAAGCCTCTTGATAAAAAATTTGTCTGTGAAAATGCATCTTGTGCTTATACTAAATAATAGATTTTGATCTCAGTTCTTATAGTACTATTATCTATTTTAATCGGATTTGCCAGAATAAAAAAATCTCATCCCATTACTTGACTAATTTTGAATTAGAAAATTAGATGTAAATTAAAAACTAAGTCTAGGGCCGAGGATATAGCTCAGTGGCATAAGTGCCTGCCTGGCAAGTACAAGGTCCTGAGTTTAATTCCTGGTACCAAAAAAAAAGTCTAAATAGCTTATGAACAACATGGCATTTTTGTTTTTATTGTATTATATTCCCCTTTACGAATAGGAAACCTGCTTCCTGGCAAGTGTTCCATGGCTTGGTTCCTGCACTGATGATGGAATCACAGTGCACTGTGTATGCTCTGTGCCTGAAGTCCTAAAAGTCTGTCTCCTAGGAGTTTAAATTCTGAAACAGACAATCCAGGCAGATGTCACTTGGTAGAGCCATTGGATGTCCAAAAATACAAAAATGTTTAGTGCTGTGAACAACTACAGTTTGCATAAATGCCAGTGGTTAGATTTATGTGATATGATCCAAAACTAGAGTAAATGTTAAATTTTTTTAAATCTTATTATAGTAAAAGGCCTATTGCCATCAATCCCTCCCAAAATACTCCTCACTTCAAACACATATCCCATCATTCTTGCCACTTTTTGAAGCAATTCTCAAAAATTTTTTTTCATGAATATCTTTATTTGTGCTGTTGTAGCTGCCTCCATGTCCTGAATTGATTCCAAATGTTTATCTTTCATAGTCATTTTGACTTTGGGGAAAAACCAGAAGAGTAAATTAAGACCAAATTAAGCAGAGCAAAAGAAATAATATATGTAAAGAAATGTAAAGCAGAGAAGCAATAGAGAAAACCAATGAAGACAGGTACTGGCGCTTAGAAAGAGTCAATTAGGTAGCTAAATCTCTAGGTAAACTGATCAATATATATTAAAATAAACAAAAAAAGATACAATATCAGGAATGAAAGAGGGTCACCACTACAAAGCCTACAATGGATAAGGAAATACTATGCACAACTTTAGACGTATTTTACATATTAGGTGAAATTGATAAATTCCTTGATGAAATAGATAAATTATTTGAAAGACACAAACTACCAAATGACCCTGTAGCTACTCAGTGACCGCATATCTAGTAAGTTTTTGAATTCTTAAAAATTTTCTCATTAAAAAAACCCAAATGTTTTAAATTTTCAAAATGTTAAGATGAGAGGATGAAATCCCACAACTTAGTTATGACGAAGTTTCACTCTGATACCAAAAGCAGAAAAAATGATTACAGAAAAGAAAAGCACAAATACTCTTCATGAATGTTGATGCGAAAAGCCCTCATGGAATCTAGAAAGTCAAATGTACCAACATATAAAAAATGAAATACTTTTTGACAAATCAGGTCTTGTTCCAGGAATGCAAGTTTGGTTTACAATTACAATTCAGTCAATGTAATCCACTGTATTAATAGATTAAAAAAGAAGAACCATATAACCATCTTGTTAGATGCTATAAAACATTTGAGAGAATTCATCATTCCTTCCTGATGAGCATTAAAACAAAGCTTCTACAAAACCTCCATAGTTAATATCATACTTAATGGTGAGACAATAAATGTATTCCTTTAAGATCAAGATCAAGACAAGATCATATGTGCTACCTCTTCCATTCAACATTGTCTGGAGATCCTTGCTAGTGCAACAAAAAATTTTAATAAATAATTAAGAAACAAATGGATTGGAAAAGAAGTAAAGCTTTCTTTAATTGTTGTCAATACAATGTGCATGTAAAATTGCAAGGAAAATGCAGAGTTCATGTAGTATGTCAACTGTTATAATAAAGGCCTTAACTTGTACATGATTCTCAGTATCCACACCTTTTGTTTTACCTACTCATGCTAATTCTGAACTTGGTTGTCTGACTTGATGTGGCCAATGGGACAGTTGCAAACATGAGATATGCACAGACATGAAAAACACTTTCTCACTGAAGCAAACACCTTCCTGCGTGCTGTTGGTGAGGAATCTCTGGTTAAATTGCCATGGGAAGAGACACCATGTGAAACAGAAATATGGAGCAACACCATTCCAGATAAGATTCAAATGTCATTTTTCTAGGAAGTCTTTTTGTCAGCACGTGGTCAAAATTACAGTCAACATAGTTGATGTACTTCTATTTCCCTTCTTGCAATTTTCTTCATCTCGATTTCTCTCCTCTTCCTTCCTACTTCTTCCTTTTTTTGTCCTCTCCTTTCCTGCTTTTCTCATATTATGCCTTCTGCTGCAAGGTTCCCTCCTTGTAAAGATCCAGAGCTTTTAAAAAGGAAGATTGCTAGATTTAGTGGATATTATTATCTGTACTACTTTTTTTTTTATTCCAGTCCTTTTTATTCTCTTGAGACAAGGTCTCACTAAATTGCCAAGGCTAGCCTAAAATTTTTGATCCTCTGATCTCAGCCCCTCACATAGCTGAGGTTATAGGTGTGTGCCACCATGTCTTGCCTAAAATTTTTTTTGTATCTCTATTACTTAAATAGCCAGACACTCCATTTTATTCTCATAAACACAACAAAATAAATGTATTCATTTTATGCTCAGAAAGCTTAGTTTACATAGTTATGAGCCACTGAATCAAAGGGTTGAATCGATCTGAAAAATTGTCATGATTTGGTAGATCCATTTGAATTGATGTGACTCAATAATATTGAGTCACATAAATATTTTTTATTTTTAAATAGTGTAAGACTTACAACTAACTGCAACAATGATTGAGAATTCTATATATTCTTTATCCAGCTTCTTCCATAATGACTATAGTGTTATTTAGTCAAATACAAACTAAAACCTTTAACAGATGCTTATTTTCTATGTAGATTTTCACTTCGTTGCCACCTTTCACTCTGGGAATTTTTGAGCAATGTTGCAGTCAAAAGGGCCTACTCAAACATCCACAACTCTATACAATTTCTCAGAAAGGGAAAATTTTCAACACAAGGGTAAGTGGAAAATTATTGTATGTCTTTGCTCTCAACTTAAATTCAAGATACCTTTGGTCTTTTCCCTTTCTGATGCTTAGGAAAAAAGCAATGAAAAATATCCAAGGAAAGAACATTGTGCCATCTTCCTGCTAGTTTAGCTTGTCCAGGGAATTGAGGTTCAAATAATAGAAATAATAGTATGTGCAAAATGAAAAAAAAGTTGTGTGAAAAAAGAAAAAAAGTTCATAGATTGAATAAATGTCTTCCGGGGACACATTGTGTGATGGGAAGTCCTGGGAAGGACAAAAGTGGGAGTAAGGTCTATTTTTAGATAACCTGTTGTTTCAAAAGATTATCTTGGAATCATCACTTTCTGAGTTAACATAAGTTGAGATTCACCGCGGCACGGGGAGAGGTATTTTGTACACCACCAGAGCAAGGACACACTATCGTCAATTTTAGGTAAGCCTAACTGTAATTCTCAATTATTAGTGAAACTTTTAAATGATATAAAAACTTGGAAGACATGTAAGCATTTTAGATGTATTTAGACTTGTTTTATGGCCAATATGGTCTATCTTGTAAATATTTCATCCCTTTCAAAATGTGTTAAGTCAAGTTCTAGTGTTGTTCAGAACTTTAAAGTTCTTACTGATTTTTTCCACCCACTTGTTCCATTAGTTATTGAAAACTAGTTCCATTAGGTATTAACAACTCTACCATATTGTGGGTTTATTAACTTCCATTTAAAGTTCTTTCAGTTTCATTCCTTGTATTTTTCAACTCTGTTGTTAGGTTTATTTATGTGTAGGACTATTAATAATCTCCAGATAGATCCCTGTATCATTCTGAAAAGATTTTTGTTACTCCTGGTAGTATTCTTTGCTATAAAATCTACTTTGATAGGAATATAATCATTCCAGCTTATTTTACTTTTCATCTATTTGTCATATTTTCATCTATACATTTTAGTGTTGTTTTATTAAGGAGGCTTATAGATTAGCTTTGCCCATTAATTGTTGTTTAAAGCATTTACAGTTAATGTGTCTTTTCTATTTGTCTTATTTATATTTTTTTCTTCTTTTCATGCCTTCTTTGGGTTTTTTTTCATTAATCTCACTTTATTTTCCTTGTCAGCTTATTAGCTATAACTTTGCTTTCTTCTTTTATAATTACAGTAGAGATTATGGTTAGGTTAACGTCTGCTTTAAAGTGATTTACAGCACTGCTTCACATACAGTGTAAAAAATAAATATAGTATACTTTAATTTCTTTCCTAACTTTTGACCTATTGTCATTATATATGTCAGTTTCACATATTTTATAAGTTTTTCATGATATTCATACCCTATTTAAACAATTACTTTTATAATTAGTTAACTATTAAGAGAAATGTTTTATTTATGTGTCATTTCCAGTGATCTTCCACCCTCTATGTAATTTCACTTTATTAATCTATTATCATTTTCTTTCTAAGAACTTCTTTAAACATTTCTTTATTGTGCAAGTCTGCTGACAATTAACTCTTAACAATTTTTGTTTTGGTATATTTTGTTTTTGTTTTTCAAAATTTTTTATTCTTATTAAGTTTATTGGTACAATTTAGATACACATAATGATCACATTCATCAAATGGAATTTGTACCTATTCATGATATATCCTTATTCCTCCTTTTCTTTCCCAAACCCCTCCCCTCCAACCCCTTTACCCTCCCTTATTTACAAATCTTTGTTTCCATTTTATCCTTCTATCATTTTTTCTTTTCCCTTCCTTTCTTCAGCCCTCCCTACTGAATAGTTCCCCTTTATTTTGAACAATTTCTTCATACTTCACAACACCCTTTATACACTTCAGTGCTTATTCACACTTTCAATTTCTCACACTAGAGAAACAATTGATATTTACACGTGTGTCTGATTTATTTCACTTAAGGGTATGGTCTCAAGGTGCATCCATTTACCTAGAAATGTTTCGAGTTTATCCTTCTTTATGGCTAAGTATTACTCCGTTGTATAAAAAAATACATCTTTTTTATCCATTCGTTGGTTGGTGGATATTTTCAAGATTTAGCTATTACCAACTGTGCCATTAAAAACGTATGTGCATATATCACTGTGGTATGATACTTTTAATTCTTCTAGGAAGGCACCTAGAAGAGGATAGGTGGGTCAAGTGGGATCTCTAATCCTAATTTTTGGGGGACTCTTCACACAAATTTCCATAGTGGTTGCATCAGCCTGCACTCCCACCTACAGTGGAGAAGGGTTCCACTTTCCCCACAGCCTGTCCAGCATTTGTTACTAGTTCATTTCTTGATAATAGCCATTCTTTCCAGGATGGAATCTCAACATTGTTTTAATTTGCATCTCTTGAATGACCAGTGATGTTAAACATTTTTTCTTATATTTATTTGTTGTTTGTATTTCTTCCACCAAGAAGTGTGTGTTCATCTCAGATGCCCATTTTTGGATTAGGTCTTTAAATTTGGTGGAGGAAGGTTTCTGGTTTTTTTCAATTCTTTGAATGTTCTTGATGTTAGTCCTTTTGTCTGAAGAACAACTGACTAAGATTTTTTTCCCACTCTGTGGGTTGTCTTTTCACTTTTTTGATAATTTCTTTTGCTGCACAAAAGCTTTTTAATAGGATGAGATCCCAGACACTAGCTTTTTGGAGTATTTCCTACGCAATCAGGATTTTGTTCATGAAATCTTTGCCTACACCTATGTCTTCAAGAGTTCTATCTATTCTCTCTCCTAGAAGATTTAGTGTCTCTGTTTGAATATTTTGATCTTTGATCCATTTCAATTTTAGTTTAGTGCATGGTGATAGACATGGGCGTAGTTTTAGTTTTCAACATATAGGAAGTCAGTTTTTCCAGCCCATTTGCTGAAGAAGTTACCTTTCTTCCAGTGAACACACATGGCCCCTTTGTCAAAGATAAGTTGGCTGAATGTGTTTGAAGTTATTTCTGCATCTTCTACTCTGTTCTATTGATCTTCAGGTCTGTTTCTTTGCCAGTATCATGCTGTTTTTATCACAGTAGCTTTGTAGTATACTTTCAGATTTGGAATTGTGATGCCATCTGCTTTACCTTTGTTGCCTAGGATTGATTTTGCTATTCTAGGTGTCTTCTGGTTCCAAATGAACTTTAGGAATGTTTTCTGTTGTTATATGAGGTATGCTAATGGTATTTTGATTGAGACTCCATTAAATTTGTATAATAATTTTGGGAGTATGGCCATTTTCTACCCATGAGCAAGGGATATCTTTCCTTTTTCTGATATCCTCTTCAGTTTCCTTGTTCAAAGTACTATAATTTTCAATGTATAGATCTTCTACTTCCTTTGTTAGATTGATTCTCAACTATTTAATTTTTTTCAATGTTATGAAATGTGTGATTTCCCAATTTCTCTTTCAGTGCATTTCTTGTTAGTGTATAGGAATGCTATTGATTTTTGAGTGTTGACTTTGTATGCAGCTATACTACTGAATTTGCTTGTTAAATCTAGAAGTTTTTTGGTGGAGTTTTTGAGGTTTTCTATGTAGAGTATCATGTCATCTGAAAATAATGATAATCTAACATCTTCCTCTCCTATCTTTATTCCTCTTATTTCTTTTTCTTGTCTAACTGCTCTGGCTAATGTTTTCAGAACTATATTAAATAGGAGTGGTAATAGTGGACATACTTATTTCTGATTTTAGAGTGAAAGCTTTCAGTTTTTGGCCACTTAGTATGATATTGGCTCTTGATTTGCCATAGATTAAGATAAAAACCTTCTGTTCCAATTTTCTGTAGGGCTTTTAGCATGAATGAATTATTAAAATGAATGAATTTTGGACTTTCTCCAGTGCTTTTTCTGTGAGATCATTTGATTTTTGTCTTCAGCTGTGTTGATATGGTATATTACATTTATTGATTTATGTATGTTGAACCATTCCTGTATCCTTGGGATGAATCCTACTTGGTCATGGTGCATAATCTTCATGACTTGCTGCATTCTGTTTGTGGGATCTCATAGGGTTTGTTTAACTTCTTGAAGTTGTGGGTTAATGGGAGGGTCATGAGCATACTATGACCTATGAGTAAATTCAGTCCTCTGCCTGTTTTTATAAACAAAGTTTCATTGGAATATAGTCATGTACACTCATTTACATACTGTATGGCTGTTACAAGAGAAAAGCTGAATAACTGAATAGAGATTATATGAACACCACAGCCTAAAATACTATCTGATCTTTCACAGAAAAAGTTTACTGATTTGTATTTATAAGAATTTCTCATAAGCATGAAAGTAATTGGTGTATTTAAAATAGAATAACAATTTATGTTTTTAATGTTTCTGTCAGTTAATTGATATGTACCCTTGTTTGAACTCAGAGATTTTTTATTATTGTCGTTTCCTGTAAGAAAATTGTGCAGTCTATTACAAATCATTTTAGAGAAGGGTCAGAGTGCAAATGTAAGGATAAAAGTATATCATATATAGCATGTAATTACATTTACAGTTATATAATTATAAAATTGAAAATATTTGTATTTCTTGTAAGATTACTTCTGCTTCTGCAAAAACACTGGAGCATGACAGTTTAAGCTTTCAAAATTTTTATAAATATATTTAACCCTATACATTTTTATTTAGTAAATTTAAATATGTTAGCCTACAGTAATATTATTCTATCATAGTAAATAATTTCAGTATTATCCTGTAGTTTCAAAATGTCAAATAATGGCCGGGCATGGTGGCTCACGCCTTTAATCCCAGCACTCGGGAGGCTGAGACAGGCGGATCGTTGTGAGTTTGAGACCAGCCTGGGCTACAAAGTGAGCTCAAGGCCAGCCTGAATGGCATAGTGAGACCCTGTCTCAAACAAACAGAGCTGGGGATCTAGCTCAGTGGTCTAAGCGCCTGCCTGGCAAGCGCAAGGTCGTGAGTTCAATCCCCGGTGCTGCAAAAAAAAAAAAAAATGTCAAATAATGTTATCCTATAATTTCACAGTCACTTTTTATAAAAGTAGGTTAAAGAAATATAAGTTTTTCAGTCCCCAAAAGATCATTTCAGCCTTGTGACTATGTTATACAGAGCAAGTATATTTCACAGTGTTGGATCAAGCTATTATCTTGACTTTGTTGCTTTGTTTTCTTTTAGGTGTTTTGGATTGAATGCATGAATGCTTTGGTTCACTCCTTCATTCTCTTCTGGTTTCCTACAAAAATGCTGGAGCATGGTAATAGTTTCATTGTTTCAAATATTGATCAGATAACGTTACTCTTACTGTAATTAGTGTATGTGTGTGGGTCAACAGAAAGAACTGGAGGACATGGAAGTGAATTCAGAAAAAAAGGAAATATTTACCTAAATTTAAATTAGACATTCCTGTGTCTAACAGATTGCACTCTATTTAATAGCTGACCTTTAGAACTCATTCTCTTTGCCTCTTATCAGTGTAAGATTAGTGCATTTATGTTAATCTCTAATAAACACTTGTGTCCGGAAGTCTGAGGGAAAACATTTGTGATGAATCAGAGATGCCTTTTATTAGTAAGTTTGACTTTGTGTTTACTTTAGTTCTTGTTTCCACATCCAAAATTTCATACTTTAGACAATAACATGCATCTAAAAGGATATAGAAAGCTTGGTGCAGTGGTGCACACCTGTAATCGCAGCACTCTGGAGGCTGAGGCAGGAGGATCACTGTGAGTTTGAGGCCAGCCTGAGCTACAAAGTGAACTCAAGACCAGCCTGAATGGCATAGTGAGACTCTGCCTCAAAAAGACAAAGAAGAAAAGAAAAAGATACATTTGACCAAGTATCCTTTTTTTTTTTTTTTTTTTTTTTTTGCGGCACCGGGGATTGAACTCATGACCTTGCGCTTGCCGGGCAGGCACTTAGACAGAGCTCTGAGCTAGATCCCCAGCCCTGTTTTTGAGACAGGGTCTCACTATGCCATTCAGGCTGGCCTTGAGCTCACTTTGTAGCCCAGGCTGGTCTCGAACTCACAACGATCCACCTGTCTCAGCCTCCCGAGTGCTGGGATTAAAGACGTGAGCCACCACGCCCGGCTGACCAAGTATCTTTTACATACCATATAATTTTCCAAATAATATTATGTGTGAAATTTTTCTCTAAACTGATTTGGGCCCAGGGCATTCACAACTAGGAGATAATATTTATGAAATGTATTGTTGGTGTTCAGTGGGTTCACATTCCATAAATTAAAATGTGATGTATAATTATTTTATAAAACCAGATTTAGTTTCTGTTGGATATTTCTAGCAATATGTTTTTTATCTTGAAAATATTTAACCTTTAAAAAATTAACTATGTGTGGAGCATGTATGTTTGCATTTAAGACTGACTGCATTATATTACTTAAAGCCATTATTGTAAAAACGTATAAAACTTAACTGGAAAAACAATGATAAAATCAAAATATTATGAAAGATCCAGTTCCACCTCTAGGATTAAGATGAGAAGAACTCCAAGAACCCATTCTCCACACAAATAAGCAAAGCTCATCAAACTATTAGAATCCAGCCCTGTAGGATCTCTAGAAATTGTCCTGAAAGCAAATGAAGAAACATATATTCAAGCAAATTTATTAAAATTTAGTAAGAAAAACAAGTCTTTGGCTTTGGATCCATAATGTGCTTCCTTTTTCCCCACATCATAGCTTAACTTGATGGAAGCTCCACTTCGAGCAAGTGGTAAAGAATACAGGATTTTTTTTTTTTGAGCTCTCCAGCAAGATTACCAGATCTCACCAGGAGGGGAGGTATCTCACCAGGAAACTAACATATTTCACCAGAATTTCTCATCCCCTCCAACTCCTGAGTTGAAGAAGCTGAATTCCTAACAAAAGTGACTTAGACCTCTGAATTTTCCAACCAACCTATGTCCCTAGGCCAGCGTCTGTAACTTACACAGAGCAAGCAAAGAATACTGGGGCCCTAACTACTCTCACTCCACTTGCTCATGGAGCAAAAATTGAATGGGGTGGGAAGTAAGCAAGAAAAATAGCAGTGACCACCCCACGAGCTCTTCTAATAGTGACTCGAAGATTTTGCATGAAGTAGATCAGAAGTAGTACATACTAAACATAATAGAGATCCAAAGCACCCCATGTCTTTATTTGAAACTGCATTTATAGAATTTCAATTCTGAAATTGTTATAAAATAAGTCCTCTAAATTAATATCAACAAGATAAACCTTGGGGTAGCTAATTTATCAGAGATCAGGAGGAAAGATAGCTCCAAGGAGCCCTTCTGAAGTGAAAATGAACCGTAGGGACTAGCCTCACAACTCCTCCTGGTTGAATTTAATTGGAGCAGTTTGCTGAGCAATGTATGCCCAAGGAAAATGTTAAAAGCAATACAGAAGCCAGGCATGGTGGCACATGCCTATAATCTCAGCATTCAGGAAACTGTGGCAGGAGAATCACTGGGAGTTTGAAGCCAGCCTGGGCTATATAGTGAATTCAGGGCCAGCTTGAACTACACAGTGAAACTCTACCTCAAAAAAAAAAAAAAAAAAAAAAGGAAGAGAAATTTTCCATGAATCAGTGAATCCAAATGTAGTACCTGGTTTACTGTGAAATAACTGCAGAGAAATTAAGGGAAACATAGTCCACACTTAAACAAAGCTCTGGTTTAAACCACTACTATCCTAGGGAGACTGTGTGATTGCCTTAGGCCAAATCTTTTGAGGAGAATACCAAGGTTTCACAGTATAAAGAAAAATAAACTGTACAAAAATGACCTACAAAGGTCAGCAAACTAATAACCATAAGCAGCAAGTACAAGTTTTAAAGAGGAGGGAAGGGAATCAGTATCTAGAGTTGCTATATTACACAAACTGTTGTTTAAACAACAAAATACGAAAAGAAACAGGAAAGTGTGACTCATACACAGAAGAACAGGTAGGAAGGAGAAACTACCTGTGAGAGGGCCCAGATGTCAAAGATTTCAAATTAATTATAATAATTATTAACAAGATTTCAAATTAATTATAATAATTATAATAAATATGCCCACATAATTAAAAGAAACCATGCTTAAAGATGAAAAGACAATGGCTCATCAAATAGAGATTATCAAAAAGAAAATAAAATTATAATAAAGAACCAAATGAAAACCTGAAAAAGTCGAAAAGTACAATAAACAAAATGAATCTCCTTTGTTAGAGGGGCTCAACCGTGATTTGAACTGAAAGAAGAGTTAGTGAAAAAGTTACATAAGGAGAGAAAATGGAATCTTAAGAACAGGGAGAAAATAGGATGAAAAAAAAATATACAGACCCTCAAAGAAATGTGAGAAATCTTTAAACAACAAACATAAGCATAAAGGAAGTACCAAGAAAGGAAAAAGAATGGAGGAGAGAAAATGTTCAAGAAAATAATAACTGAAAAACATTATTCTACATATATCTATTTTGTCTTCTAGCAGATCATTTCCATTCTAATGTTGAGATGTTGGATACATTTTGATTTTAATTTCGTGCATGGTGAGAAGTATGGGCCTAGGTTCAATCTTCGGCATTTGGAAAGTCAGTTTTCCCATTACTCTTAAAAGAGGCTATCCTTCTTCCAGCAAAGGACTTTGGCCCTTTTGTCCAAGATTAGGTAGCTGAATGTGCCTGGAGTTGTTTCTGCCTCCTTTATTCTGTTCAACTGATCCACAAGTGTTTTTTCCCATTACCATGCTAGTTTGTTTGTTTGGTTTGATTTTAGTTTTTTTTCTTTTTGACCATACCTTTGTAGTATAACTTGAGGTCTAAGATTGTGATGGTGTCCTGGTTGGGCCCCACCCTGTGACCCCAAGCAGCTGGGGGGCTTCAGTGGGCTACCTGGCATAAACTGAAGTCCTGCACACCAAGCTCCACCTAGCTGTGTAGCCTCAGTACCTTGCTTGGAACCTTGATAGGACCCCATGCAGCAACCCCAAGCAGCTGGGGACCTTTGGTGCACCCCATGGCGTGAGCTGAAGGCCTACAGCACATACTCCACCTAGCTGTTCAGCCTTGCTACACTACTCAGAACCTGGTAGGGCCCTGCCCAGCAACGTTAAGCAGCTGGGGAGCTTCAGTGTGTCACGTGGGGTGTGCTGAATTTCCACCCAGCATACTCCCCCTGTTCAGGGAGTCATCAAGTGCCATTAAGGATCTGGTAAGGCCTGCCTAATGATCCCCACTCAACCGGGGAAACTCCCTGCAGTACAGACACCATCCTCAACCCAGGAAACAACTGAGACTTTACATTCAGCTGCCAAAGGGGAATACAGGAAAATGACAAAATAAAAGAGCAAAATGCAACATCACACCTCCAGCCCATCCCAAACAAGCCTAGGAGACACAGACATAGAGGAAAGTATAAGCCATACACCTGAAATTACTGAAATGATAGCAACTGAAGTAAAGAAACAACTCCATGAAGCTGTAAAGGAACTCAGGTTAAAAATAATCTCCCAGGTAAAACAAGAAGTGATAAATGTAATGAAAGAAATGCTGAACACATCTAAAGAAGATGTAGTTTAAAAAATAGAGGAGCACTGCAAAAGGATGGATGAACAATACAAGAATGAACAATACAAGAAAGAGTTAGAATGCATGAAACAGAGTCAAAGAGATACTCTGGAAATCAAAAATTCCATTGAAAGCTGGCAAAACCGTCTCAATGAATGTGAAGATAGACAAGATTACAGCTAGTGAATAGGAAAGAAAAGATCTTTTGAAAACAAGTAATCAAGAAGTAACAGTACAACAGTTGCAAGATGATGCAAAGAAAAACAATATAAGATTGATAGGTGTAAATGAAAAAGAAGGGGACAGCACAAATGATCTAAAAAGACTGTTTACAGAAGTAATAGCCAAAATTTCCCAAACATGGGAAAAGAAATTGACATACACATAAGTGAAGCATATAGAACTCCAATTAGCCATAACCAAAATAAATCTACACCCAGACATATAATAATCAACATCCCAGAAATTCAACATAACCATAGAATATTAAAAGCTGTTAGAGAGAAGAAACAAATCACCTGTAAAGGAAAGCCCATCAGAATCACAGCAGACTTCAGCACAAACAATGAAGTCAAGAAGAGCATGGAGTGAAGTATTTCAAATACTAAAGGAAAATGACTTCCAACCCAGATTGATGTACCCTGCAAAACTATCCTTCAGTATCAATGGAGAAATAAGATACTTCCACAAGAAAGAGCAGCTGAAGAACT
>RJWT010000845.1:0-11187 GCA_004365215.1 Cuniculus paca
GTTTTTGTTAATCTATTTCTGGACTCTGTTCTTAGTGATATTTATCCTTTAACTGCAATAGTCTTGATTGCTGTAGCTTTATAGTTAAATCTTTTTTTTTTTTTTTTTTTTGGTGGCACCGGAGATTGAACTCACAACCTCGCGCTTGCCAGGCAGGCGCTTAGGCCGCTGAGCTAGATCCCCAGCCCTTGTCTTTTTGAGACAGGGACTTGCTGTGCCATTCAGACTGGCCTTGAGCTCACTGTAGCCCAGGCTGGTCTCGAATTCGCATCGACCCTCCTGTCTCAGCCTCCTGAGTGCTGGGATTACAGGCGTGAGCCACCACGCCCAGTTTATAGTTAAATTTTAAAAGAAGGTATATGAGTGTGAGTTGTCCAACTTGTTTCTTGTTTTTCAAAAAGATTTGCTATTCTAGTTCCTATGTGTTTCCAATTATGTTTTTGGATTAGCTTATCAGTATCTACAAATTATCCTATTGGGGTTCTTGTTACCTTTGTGTTGACTCTTTAGATCATTTTGGGGAGAATTTACATTTTAATATTGAATCTTCTAATTCATGAGTATGTTTTGTCTCTCCTTTATTTTATATAGTTTTTCATTAACCTTTTGTTTTTTTTTTTTGGTACCAGGGATCGAACTCACAACCTCATGCTTGCCAGGCAGGTGCCTACACCACTGAGCTAAATTCCCAGCTCTGCCTTAACTTTTTTTATAGTTTTTTTTTTTTTTTTGGCAGCACAGGGGATTGAACTCACAACTTCGCCCTTGCCAGGCAGGCATTTAGGCTACTGAGCTAGATCCCCAGCCCTTGTCTTTTTGAGACAGGGTCTCGCTATGCCATTCAGGCCTACCTTAAGCTCACTTTGTAGCCCAGGCTGTCTTGAACTTGCAATGATCCTCCTGCCTCAGCCTCCTGAGTACTGAGATTACAGGTGTGTGCTACCAGGCCTGGCTTTTTTTTTTTTTTAATAGTTTTTTTAGCCCACTGGTTTCTAATATATTGTTATGTATATACCTGAGTATTTCATTTTTGGTACATTATAACTGGTATTTTTGGGGGGGTTGTTTTGTTTTGTCTTTTTGGTGCTGGGAAGTGAACCTAGGGCTTCATATATGCTAGACAAACTACCACTGAGCTTAGACCCTGTGTTAGTCTCTTTCTTGTCACTGGTACAAAATGTCTGACACAGCTTAAGAGAGGTTTATTTTGGCTCATAGTTTCAAAAGTTTCAGTCCATGGTAGGCAAGATCAAATGCAGAAACGGCGTGGTGGGAGGGTCTGGAGTAGCAAGGTTGCTCATGTCATGGTGGACCAGAAATAAATAGGGACAGGAGGACCTGGGGAGGGAGATACAACTTTTCAGGTCATTCTCACAGTTACCCTCTCCAACCTCCTGAATCCTCTGATAAGTAAAGCACTCCCACAATCCATTCACCTTTCAAAAGCCCTCACTTCTGAGTGCATGAGGGTTTTGGGGGGCGTTCTAGATCTAAGCTCTTAACAGACCCTCATTGTATTTCTTTTATTACATTTTCAGATTTGCAGTTATTTGTTGTTTATAATAGAAATACAGTTGATACTTTATATTGAATGTTGTGAACTTGCTAAACTCACATATTTGTAGGTTGATTTTTTTTTTCTTTTTTAAATAGAGTTCTCAGGATTTCCTATGTAGGTAATCATGTTGCCTGACAGAGATGGTATTATTTCTCTCCAATCTGTATCTGCCCTCTCTGCCCTGCTTCCAATGCCCCCCAGTGCATTGGCTAAGATCTCCTCTCTCTCCCCTCTCCCCTCTTCTTTTTTCTTCGCTGTGCTGAGGATTGTACCCAGGGCCTTGTACTTATTAGGCAAGTGCTGTAGCATTGAGCTATAGCCTTTAATTTTTAAATTTTTCTGTCTTTTTAAATTTTTATTTGAGACAAGGTCTTGCTAAGTTGCCTAGGCTAGCCTTGAACTTTTTGGTTTTTTCGTTTTTTGAGAAGAGGGTCTTTTTTTTTTTTTTTTTGCAGCACCAGGGATTGAACTCACGATCTTGCGCTTGCCAGGCAGGCGCTTAGACCGCTGAGCTAGATCCCCAGCCCTGCTTTTTGAGACAGGGTCTCACTATGCCGTTCAGGCTGGCCTTGAGCTCACTTTGTAGCCCAGGCTGGTCTCGAACTCACAACGATCTGCCTGTCTCAGCCTCCCAGTGCTGGAATTACAGGCGTGAGCCACCACGCACGGCGAGAAGAGGGTCTTTTATCATTGGCTGGCCTTGAATTTACTATGTAGCTTCAGTAATGGGTACTGAATTTTGTTACTTTTTGGATAGCTCTTTAGATGTTGATTTTTTTTTTCCTTTTTAGTCCATTGATATGTTGAATTATATTGATTTTGTGATGTATGTTGAATCAGCCTTACATTTTAGGAGTTAAATTCCACTTGATTGTGATGAATTATCCTTTTCGTATACAGTATTGCTAAATTCTCATGCATGGTATTTTTTTGTTTATGAGATACTGGTCTGTAGTTTTCTTCTTTTTGTTGTTGTTGGTGCTAAGGATTGAACTCAGGGCCTTCTGCATGCAAGGAAAGAACTCTCCCCAGCCGGTCTGTAGTTTTTTTGTAATATCTTTATCTGATTTTGGTATCAGAGTTTTACTGGTGTCATCTGAGTTGGAAAGTGTTGCCTCCTTTTTGTTTTCTGCAAGATATTGTAAAGAGGCTGGGGATTTAGCTCAGTGGCTTAAGCACCTGTCTGGCAAGTGCAAGGTTGTGAGTTTGATCCCTGGTGCCAAAAAAAAAAAAAAAAAGAATTTCAATTTTTTGTTCCTTAATGGTTTGGTAAACTGACCAAGCTGGTCTTGCACTTTTGATCTTCTTGTCTCAGCCTTGCAAGTAGATGGTATTACTTGTGTGTGCCACCATGCTTGACTTCCATTTAAGAATTTTTAAATTTTACTTTGAGCTAAATTTTTATAACTCCTTTTTAAAAAATTGTTTATTTCCTGTATTGTATAGTTTATGAGGATATAGAATAGACATTTGGAAATGGGTACCTTGAGTATAGAGGAGAGAGGTCTGGGTGGAGAAAGGCATTTAGAAGTCATTGATATTTTGGTGGTATGAGTCAACTGATAATTGGGAAAAAGTGAGCAACTGAATGCTGAGAACTAGCACATGCAAGAGGGATATTTGAAGGAAGCAGAGCTGGTCAAGGAAATTGAGGCATGAGTGGCAGTAGGATATAGTAAAAAAAAAAAAAAAGATATAGTAAACCAAAGGTGTCAGGTGTTTCCAGAAAGGTGAGGTAAAATAGGTGGTACGTTACAGTAACGTTTATCCCAGTATCAGTTGATGTTTTCAGGTTTGCTAGTGTTTGTTATTAATAGGAAATTCTTCATTTAATCTTATTCTGTATCCAGGCTATAACATGATACTTCCTGTTAGCTGTATGTAATGAAGATACTAATTATGTCTTTTTTTTTTTTTTTTGCTTGCCAAGGCTGCTGAGCTAAATCGCCAGCCCTTGTAGTGAAAGTATTAAAACAAGTAGTTGAAATAAAAATAAGAATTTTAGAATGAGAACAGTTTTTCTGGAACTTTTTATCTTACACAGTATCAGATATACAGAAAATGTACAAGAGTAACAGCATACACTTAGTGCACCTTCTCTTGGGTTCACCAATTTTTAACATTTTTTGCCATGTTTGCTTATGTTCTGTCTTGAATTTTAAGTATTCTTTTTGCTGAACAATTTGATAGGTTACAGACAGTATGATATTTCAACACTAAATAATTCAAAGAACTCAAGACACTTAACATTTATATAATATTATATTTCAGATTTTCCCAGATGTCCTTTTTGTGTTCTTTTTCCCCATGCAGGATTCGCTCATGGATCATGTTTTGTAATTGACTGACATCACTCTAACTTCTTTAATTTTTTTGGTTGGGGGGAGGTTGCGTTGTCTTGTGACCATGGCATTTTTAAATTGTTGAGGCCAATTGTCTTACCAAATGTCTCACTATATGGTTTTATCTGACTGTTTTCCACATGAATAAATTCACAGATGCTTTTGGTGGGGCTACTGTGTGCATGATGCCCAGTGCTTTCCAGCGCATCTCATCAGGAGGCACCCTGTCAATTTGTCTCATCAGTGGCGATAGGTTTCATCACTTGGTGAAGGTAGCAGCTGCCAGATTTCTCTCTTTAAAGCTACGTTTCCGCTTTGAAAATAGTATGCTCAGAGGTGATAATTGTGCACCTATCTGCTGCTCAGCGACCTTTCCCCAACAGTTTTAGCATTTATTGATGGCCCTTGCTTGAATCAGTGATTAAGTTGGTGATTGTAAATGGCAACTTTTCTAATTCTTTTGTTCCTTCATTTATTAGCTGGCATTTGAAGATACTGTACTTCCCTTCTTTCCTCTCTTATGAATGCTATTTGAAAGTGATGGTTGAAGTAGATCTTCAAGGCTTGTGTTGGTAGTAGCTCGTCCCCACTGCGGTGACATGGCAAGTGATTGGAGACCTACAGAGAAATACTTAGGTCACTTTGGGATGTGTCCTTGAAAGGGAATCAGAGACACCAGTGCCTCCCTGGCTCTGGTCTTGTGATGTACTCTCTTGTTGCCACACACCCTCCCATCATGATGTTGTTTGCCATTAGGCTCTCATCAGAGAGCAAAATCAGTGGGGCTGCCTGATCTTGGACTAAATACACCAAATGCTGTGGTTCATCAACTGTAGTACATATGTTACTTTTCATAAAGTCAAGAAATAAACTCATTGCAACAGTAAAGTAGGGGGCCAGGGATTTAGCTCAGTGGTGTAAGCGCCTGCCTGGCAAGCGCAAGGCCGTGACTTTGATCCCTGGTGCCGCAAAAACAAGAACAACAACAACAAAAAAAAAAAACAGTAAAGCAGGGAAAAGGGGGGATTTTGGCTTCCACAAAAATTTAAGAACTCAGTTATGGTAACTGAAAATGAACAAGTGGACTTATGGGGCCGGGGATTTAGCTCAGCGGCTCAAGTGCTTGTCTGGTAAGTGTGAGGTCGTAAGTTCAATCCCTGGTACCAAAAAAAAACAAAATAAATGGATTTATGTCCCTACCCCCATTTACCCAGTATTAGGGATTGAACACAGACCCTTCATACTGTGCTATATCCAGGATACTCTCCCTCCCCTTGGCATTTTTTTTTTCCTTTTATTTTGCAGGAGGGTCTTGTTAAGTTGCTGAGGCTGCGCTTAAACTGTGAACCTCTTGCCTCAGCCTCTCACAGGGTTGAGATTACAGGTATGTGCTATCATAGCCAAAGGTTTTGTTTCTATTCATTATGAAAAGTAAAGTATTTTCATATCATTATAGTTTTGGAGCAGATATTTAGGAATTGCAACTCTTTGATGTTTTTTAAAATGTTCATGTAACTGTCTTAGGGCCACACTTTTTTGGAAAAAGAGCTACAGAGATACACAAAAAAGATTTCTGTATTTCAAAGACTGAAAGAAATTGAGTTAATCTTTTGTGTGACCTAAAATTCTTCCTTTGCCTTGTCTTTTCTTTCTTTCTTTCTTTTTTTTTTTTTTTTTTGCAGCACCAGGGATTGAACTCATGACCTCATGCTTGCTGGGCAGACGCTTAGGCCACTGAACTAAATCCCCAGCTGCCTTGTCTTTCTGTTGTAGAGAAATGTTTTCTTATATATAAGAAAAGTAACATACTTACTAGTGGTTGATGAACCATTGTGTTTTGTGGTAATACTCTGTAAAATTTTCAACTGTTGGAAAACTCGTTCTTAATTATAAATTCTTTCAAACATTAGGAAACTTAAAAATAATATAGTGTGGGCCAGGAATATAGCTCAGTGGCACAAGTGCCTGCCTGTCAAGCACAAGGTCTTGAGTTTGGTTCCTGGTACGCACCCCCTGCCCCCAATATATATGTATATTGCACACACTGCCCATTACCTTGTGCATATAAGGCAGGAACTATACCACTGAGCCATATCACTAGCTACATCCAAACAATATTAGCACAAACCTTTCTTTTCAGTGAACAAAGAGAAGTTAGTAGTATAACTATTTTAACTACCTTTATATATATTTATATTTATGCATATTTCTTGTATGTTTTATATATGTATATATTTTGGCTTTTCCCTTTCTTTTCATTCTCTCATCTCAGTTTCTCTTTCTTTCTGGAAACTTCTTCCCATTTTACAATATCTCTTGAGCTTCTTAAAAGTATACATATCGGGCTGGGGATTTAGCTCAGTGGCCTAAGCACCCGCAGGGCAAGGGCAAGGTTATGAGTTCGATCCCTAGTGCCGCAAAAAAAAAAAAAAAAGTACATACCGCATACATTCTGTAGTGATTCCTGTGTGTATATATGGTTTCTTAAGTTGGATATTTACATCTTTCAGTTTTTGACAGAACTCTGTTGGAAGTTCATTGAGAAGATGCTTTCTGCTTTACCACAGTTTTAAATAGATAGGGTACTAAATATATTTTAGCTGTATATGCATCATACAGTGCATTCTTTGAACTTCAGTCACTGGTGCCTAGATGTATCCCCTAGAGCAGTGGTGGTGAACCTGTGGCACGCGTGCCGCAGCAGGCTGTTTGTATCATTGAAAGCTCTAAAAGGTTCGCTGTCAACTGCTCTAGATCGTCACTGTCCAGAACATTTGTTGATGATTGAATTGTTTTACCTATGTATTCTCTAGGTTGGTAGCCACTAGGCATACGTGTTAAGTACTTGAATTACAGTTCTTGCTGACATTTTGGTGTAGGCCTCAGTTTGTAATGTGTCACTGACCACCTTTGTCTGCTGTTTCTCTCACCTGCAGAGGAGGCACATGTTTCTCAAATGCACATTCACTGAGACATCTGTTCAGGTGGTTTTTAACACAGGCTAATGTGGCAATAAACATAGGAGACAGGTGGGCTTGTGTTTCTGTTGTAACTCTGTGGTACTAGCTGTTACCCTGGACAAGACATTAGTCTCTATATGCATCTTTGGAGGTAATAATAGCACCTACTTCTGGAGTCGATCTGAGGATGAAATGAGATAATGCTTTTTTTTTTTTTAAAAGAATGAATTCTAGGAACAACAGAGGTTATGAGCAGGATATATTTATTGAGAGAAAGAAAACTTCTGTCTGAGAGAGCGACAGAAGGGTTCCCGAGTGGGTTGCCAAAGATTTTGGCTTTTTGAGAGACTTTTATTAGAGTAAAACCATGAGGTGAGATGGATCCAAGATGGGGAAAACCTGGGAACTCGCAAGGCAAATGGGCATGAGGTGCGATAATGCTTTAAAAATGCCCAGCAAACCTGGCAAGTGCAAGGTCCTGAGTTAGATTCGTGGCACCAACAAAAAAAAAGAAAAAAGTGCCCAGTGAAGTTCCTGCCATCCAGAAAGCACTGCTGTTTTTTATACCTGTGAAAGGGCAAGGGATGGGGACAAATGGGATGTCTTTGAAAAACAAAGCCTCTGAGTGATTACCTTATGTTACAGATTGGGATCGATTCATTCCAGATCAAAGGGTAAATCCTTGTTACATTTGGCAAATTCATTTTGTAATTGAAAAAATAAAAACTATTACATAATAACAGATTATTTATGTTATACCATTCATGGTTTATATATTTTCTACAGTAGTTAAAAGAATTAAATATTTTCAGATCGAGAGCATTAACTTTTGCTAGAAATGAACATCCTATACCAATCCTGGGTAGTCTTTATCTTTTTCTTGGATACTAGTTCCAAATAGGGGACGATACTGTATTTTTTCTCCTCAAGAAACACATATTATGGAGGGGGAGGAAATGTGGAGGGAAGGGAAAAAAGAAGTAAGCAGAATTAAGATATGTACATGTACCAATTCCCTGTGATGAATGTAATCATTATTATTATAAACATGTACTAATAAAAGTACTTCAGAAACATACATTACATTGAAATTTGTCTTACGAAGTTAGAGTCTCAACATTTTGTAAATATTCTTTTTAGAATTAATGAGATGAAAACTTAGGTGTTGACTCTGAAAAATTAGCAGTGGCTTCAGGGTTTTATAGTCTTGGCAGGAGTTCACTCCTGGATCTTCACCCTCTAGATGTAGTTTTGATTTTTGGTGTCATTAGCTCAGTATTTTTAGTTACTACAAGAGTGAAGTCATGATATGTGGTCTGTGTAAGCCAAGGGCCCAGCACAATTGTAATGTAAATGTGTTTGTGCCAGAATGGAGGACTGTACCAAGTGTCAGGGAAGCACCAGGCTGGGAGGCACAGCTCAGGACCATGGAGGTGACATTTTTGCAAGACTTTGAAAAAAGTCTCAGATTTCTAAAAAAATTCAGCAAAGTAGGGCAGTATCTGTTTAAAATGTATAGGCAAGTTTTTTATATTGAAAAAGGAGGAGTTGGACCAATACAGTTTATGACCACAGTGTGTATTTTTAACTCAGGCATGTAGAAAATGCGCTGCAGCAGTTAACGCGTGGTGAGTATTGTTGAACAGTTCATCCAGAGTTTGGAGAAGAGCATCACAGTGGAGAGGCTCTTATTATGGAACTGCAGGAAGTTTTGCCAACACCTGCTGGGTCATTTAAAGTATCTGTACATAGCCACATAGCTAATAACTCAGGTGGTCTGGAGTCCTTGCCATAGCTAAAGTATCTGCATAGAACAACACAACTAATAACTCGTTGGGTGATCTGGAGTGAACAGCCTAAAGTTCACTTTAACCTGGAATATGCTGTAAATTCATCAACAAATTTTTGTTCCTTGCTTCTCTTTTTATGCAGATCACATTCCTTTTTCTTTTTGCAGGCTTATTAATGTCTTTGATTAAGCTTCCACTTCCTTTTATAATAGCCTTATTTTAAACCTGCCTCTGATGGCAACCTTTGACTTCCCTTGCTTGAGTTTTCATGAAAACTCTACTCACTGCTTGGTATGGGGAATATGCAGTTTCTTTCTTTTTTTTTTTTTTGGCAGCACCAAGGATTGAACTCATGACCTCACACTTGCTAGGCAGGCACTTAGGCCACTGAGCTAAATCCCCAGCCCTTGTCTTTTTGAGACAGGGTCTCACTATGCTGTTCAGGCTGACCTTGAGCTCACTTTGTAGCCCAGGCTGGTCTTGAACTTGCAACAATCCTCCTGCCTCAGCCTCCTGAGTGCTGGGATTACAGGCGTGCGCCACCAGGCCCGGCTAATATGCAGTTTCTTTAAAACAGTAGTTTTCAGACTTGGCAACATATTAAAATTATCTGCAGAGAATAATAATATGGACTTACAAGCTTCTGGGGTTCTGTAAATTTGGGTTGCGCTTGAGAACTTTTAACAGATTTTGCTGCATCTCCACCAGTTTTAGGAAGGGTTGTTTCAAGACAGCTTCTCGAACTTGAGTGCATGTATAAATCATCTTAAAATTTTGAGAAATTGGGGCCAGGGATTTAGCTCAGTGGCATAAGGGCCTGCCTGGCAAGCGTGAGGTTGTGAGTTCTATCCCCGGTACCAAAAAAAAAAAAAGAAATTTAGAGAAACTGCAGAACTTGATTTATAGACCTAGAGTGGCCTGAGTTTCTGAATTTCTTTCAAACATGATAGATGAAGGTCACTTCTGGAATTTCACATAATGCATTTTTTTTTTCATTTACCTGGATCTCACGGAGGAATAACCTTTCCATGTTCTAGGGAGTTGCTTCTCAAAGCGTAAGCCTCAGAATGGCATAGTTAGCATCACTTATGAAATGTTAGAAATGTAAATTCTCAGACTGGACTCACTCTGTTTGAAACACAGCTCTTTCAGGTGGTCCTGATGCACTCTCAAGTTTGGGTGCCACTGTTCTAAGGCACTGTAGTGTTCTACTTTCATAGTGAGATGTCAAATATTTCTAACCTCTTCAAACAAGTGAAGACATTTATTTTATCTCCCTACCCTCTCTTCTTTGCTTTTGCTGGTATTAGGGATTGAACCCAGATCCTTGGCTGTGAGCCACAGCCCCACCTTTTATTTTATTTTATTTTATTATTTTATTTTATTTTATTTTATTTGTTTATTTTGGTCTTCTTTCTTTCTCTCTCTCTTTCTTTCTTTCTTTCTTTCTTTCTTTCTTTCTCTCTTTCTTTCGTCTTTTTGAGACAGGGTTATGCTATGCAGTTCAGGCTGGCCTTGAGCTCACTTTGTAGCCAGGCTGGTCTCCAACTTGCAACAATCCTCCTCCCTCAGCCTCCCAAATGCTGGGATTACAGGCAGGCATGCACCACCACACCTGGCTTGGTTTTGGTTTTGGTTTTTCTTGAGACATTATGTAGTTCAAAATAGCCTTGAACTCACTGTATAGCCCAGGCTGACCTCAGACTCCTGCCTCAGCCTCCCAAGTGCTGGGATTACAGGCGTGCACCATTGTGCCCAGCATTCCCTTTCAAAACAGGGTTCCACTGAGTCAGTAAGTTGCACTTTGGTCATAGGGAAACAAGTGAGCTCTTTCAGGGCTGTATGTGCAGCCTTACACCTGCCTATTAGACTCATTCTCCAAATTTATGATGCTGGTTCCTAGTCCCATTGATGGTATACTGGTGCTTCCGTTGTTCTACATCTCTTCCAGTAGTTTGGTTGTACTTTTAAAATAATATGCCTAGGCCAGGTATGGTAGTGCATACCTGTAATCTCGGGAGGCTGAGGAAGGATCGCTGTGAGTTCAATGCCAGCCTGGGCTACATAATCGAGTTCAAGGCTGGCCTGCACTACATAGTGAGACCCTTCCTCCAAAACAAGAAAGCCCAATTTTTTCTTTTAAAAATATTATAATAAAAATACATGTATATTCAAAAGTTTTAAAAAAATTAAGTCTTTTTTTCCCTCTTATCCATTTCTCCCCAGAAGTAACTACTTTTATTTTTTTGGTACCAAGAATGCAGCTCCTTTTAAAAAAGATTCTTTTTTGGTACTGGCAGTTGAACTCAGGGCCTTGTGCATGATAGCTAGTGCTATACCACTGAGCTATATCTCAAGCCAGTTTTATTTTTATTTTTGGGACAAGTTCTTGGTAAATTTCCCAGACTGGCCTAAAACTTGCCATCCTTCTTTAGGCTCTTGAATGGCAAATATTGTAGGTATGTGCTGCCATGCCTAACTACAACATCAGCCTTCCTTCCTAACCTACCTTCCTTCCTTCCTTCCTTCCCTCCTTC
>RJWT010000845.1:11287-56804 GCA_004365215.1 Cuniculus paca
TTCCGAGTGTGTTCCCATGCCTGACTCTCAATAAAGATATATATAAATTTTTTGGTACTGGGGATTGAACTCACGACCTTGCACTTGCCAAGCAGGCGCTTAGACCACTGAGCTAATTCCCCAGCCCTTGTCCTTTTGAGACAGGGTCTCACTATGCTGTTCAGGCTGACCTTGAGTTCATCTTGTAGCCCAGGCTGGTCTTGAACTCTCAGTGATCCTCCTGCCTCAGCCTCCTGAGTGCTAGGTTTACATCAGTAAAGATAGTTGTATGATCTCACAAACATACATTTTCCCTGTCTCCATCTTCTATTCCTCTCCCCCTGCTTTAATTCAAATGATCATTCTGTTCATTTTTCTGTACCCGGCTGTTTCCTCCACTTAATACTGTACCTTAAAGATTGTTTCCTAGTAGAGCATTTGCATAGCTGGAGGTCTTGGATATACTCAGCATTATCAAAAAGGGGGGCGAAGAAAATATATATATATTCTTTAGCATAATCTCTGCTGCCCCTGGTAGCAGGTACCACTTTAACACTTTGCAGATAATGAGAGAAAGTTAGAGGTGGAGCAGATATAGAGGGAGCAATTTAAGAGGTTACCAGCAATCCAAACCCATAGTTAATAAAACTTAATTGGCTAAAAATGAATTTCATGTTGATATCATTAAAATTACTTCTCAAAATTAGAAATACATTTACTTTTCTGGAGACATCATTGGACAGTGTAATAATGGCAATACAGACAGTTTAGAAATAACAAGTTTTATTTATAAAGCGGGACTGATGATAATACCTCATGTATCCTTATTCAGAAAATTAAGTATGTATAAATGTTAGACTAGGCTCACGAATGTTTTATATATTCACACCCACACATAGACATCACATGCACATGCTCCTGAGCATCACGTCTTACAGTAGTGTTACGGATGGAGGCTTTTTTTTTTCTTCTTCTTCTTCCTGGTACCAGGGATCGAACTCATGACCTTGTACTTGCCAAGCAGGCACTTATGCCACTGAGCAAAATCCCCAGCCCGCATCACATCTTACAGATTGGGGAATAGTTTCTTGTTACCTAGATAAGACAGTTTTTGTGTTCCAGCATTGAAACTTCTCTCTTCCCTTTAATTTTTGTTTTCGGCTTTATTTTTATTTTTTGAGACATGATCTAGCTATGTAGTTCAGGCTGGCATTGAACTCACTTTGTAGCCCAGGCTGACTTCAAATTCACAGTGATCCTCTTGCCTGGGCCTCAGCCTCTCCAGGGCTAGGATTACAGGTGTGCCAGCCACGCCCAGCTCCTTCTCCTGTTCTGTTTTGCTTTGTCTCTCCCCTCTCCCCTGAGCTTGGGTTTCACTGTGGAACTCCTCGGAAGTGAAGCATCTACACTGGGAATGTCCTGTCAGGTTGATAAATGTGTCTGTTTTGCAGCTGATGCAATGTGATATCTGTTGCCCCCATGCTGGTTATCTTATATGTAGATTTTTTTTGTTGTATATATTTGTCAGACCTTTCACAAATACTCTAGTTTGGAGTTTTAAATTTTTATTTTGGGGGGGGGTTTGCAGGGGCTTGTACATCACATAATAACAAGCATTTTACCACTGAGCAACACTGCTAACTCATATTCTTGGCCTTTTTTTTTTTTTTTTTGAGGTAAGATCTAGCTGTGCAGTTCAGATCAGTCCTAAGCTTACTTCATAGCCCAGGTGGGTCTTGAACTTGCAATGATCCTCTTCTTCAACCCCCTGAGTGCTAGGATTGCAGGCATGCACCACCATGTCCGGCTTCTTGGTGTTTGTTTTTTTTGCAGCACCAGGGATTGAACTCATGGCCTCACTCTTGCCAGGCAGGTGCTTAGGCTACTGAGCTAGATCCTCGGTCCTTGCCTTTTTGAGACAGGGTCTCACTGTGCTGTTCAGGCTGGCCTTGAGCTCATTTGTAGCCCAGGCTGGTCTTGAACTCAAAACAATCCTCCTGTCTCAGCCTCCCGAGTACTGGGATTACAGGCGTGAGCCACCACGCCTGGCCTTCTTGGTATTATTTTAACTTGAAAATTCCTAGAGTGACAAAAATATGCTTATCTATTTTTTGAGAACCACAACTGCAGGACCCTAAGTTTGTAGAAGTGATGGAATGTATCAGTTTGTAATACTATCATTTCTTTATTTACAGGTAGGCGAAAACCCAGAGTACATCGGCCTCGTTCTCCAATATTAGAAGAAAAAGACATCCCACCCCTTGAATTTCCCAAGTCCTCTGAGGATTTAATGGTGCCTAACGAGCATATAATGAATGTTATTGCCATTTATGAGGTACTGCGGAACTTTGGCACTGTTTTAAGATTGTCTCCTTTTCGCTTTGAAGACTTTTGTGCCGCTCTAGTGAGCCAAGAGCAGTGCACACTCATGGCGGAGATGCACGTTGTGCTTTTGAAAGCAGTCCTGCGTGAGGAAGACACCTCCAATACTACCTTTGGGCCTGCTGACCTGAAAGATAGCGTCAATTCCACACTGTATTTCATAGATGGGATGACGTGGCCAGAGGTGCTGCGTGTGTACTGTGAGAGTGATAAGGAGTACCATCATGTTCTTCCCTACCAAGAAGCTGAGGACTATCCTTACGGACCAGTAGAGAATAAAATCAAAGTTCTGCAGTTTTTGGTTGATCAGTTTCTTACGACAAACATTGCTCGTGAGGAGTTGATGTCTGAAGGGGTAATTCAGTATGATGACCATTGTAGGGTTTGTCACAAACTTGGGGATTTGCTTTGCTGTGAGACATGTTCAGCCGTATACCATTTGGAATGTGTGAAGCCACCTCTTGAGGAGGTGCCAGAGGACGAATGGCAGTGTGAAGTCTGTGTAGCACACAAGGTGCCTGGTGTGACTGACTGTGTTGCTGAAATCCAAAAAAACAAACCATACATTCGACATGAGCCTATCGGATATGATAGGAGTCGGAGGAAATACTGGTTCTTAAACCGAAGACTCATAATGTAAGTAAATCTGGTTTTAATTTTTGTATGTACCTAAAATTAAACCATTTTTCTTCTTCATTGATCCAGCAAAGCTGTAGTGCTGATGTAGTGTAAATTTTTGAGTGTTGACTTTGTAACCAGCTACATTACTGAATTTGCTTATTAAATCTAGAAGTCTTTGGGTGTTTTTGGGGTCTTCTAAGTAGAGTATCATGTCATCTGCAAATAATGATAATTTAACTTCTTCCTTTCCTATCTTTATTCCTTTTATTTATTTATTTTTCTAATTGTTTCAGCTGAAGTTTCAAGGATTGTGTTGAATAAGAGTGGAAACAGTGGACATCCTTGTCTTGTTTCTGATTTTAAAGTGAAAGCTTTCAGTTTTCATCCATTTAGTATGTTGGCTGTTGGTTTGTCGTAGATGGCTTTTATGAGATTGAGATAAAGACCATCTATTCCAATTTTTTGTAGAATTTTTATCATGAATGGGCACTGGACTTTGTCAAAAGCTTTTTCTGCATCTATTGAGATGATCATATGATTTTTGTCCTTGGTTCTGTTAATACGGTATATTACATTTATGAATTTACATGTGTTGATTCTTTATGATAGTTCCTGTGCAATTGGGGTTTTTGAACATTTTAAAAATATATTTATTTGCTGTTTCTACTACATCTGAGAAGTAGTTCATTCATTTCAAATTGGGGGGGAGTTGAATTTTGTTGGGGGGGGACGCTTCTGGTTTTTTTTTTTTGTTTGTTTTTTTGGGTACCAGGGCCGAACTCAACCTAGTGCTTGCCAGGCAGGCACTTAGGCCTTTGAGCTAAATCCCTGGCCCTTCAGTTCTTTATATATTCTAGATATTAGACGTTTGTCTTAGGGACAGCTGGCAAAATTTTTTTCCCCGACAGTGTAGGTTCTCCCTGCACTTTTTTGGTGGTTTCTTTTGCTTTGCAGAAGCTTTTTCATGAGATCTCATTTGATGATTCTTTGTAGTAT
Source organism: Cuniculus paca (assembly GCA_004365215.1). Classification (NCBI taxonomy): domain Eukaryota; kingdom Metazoa; phylum Chordata; class Mammalia; order Rodentia; family Cuniculidae; genus Cuniculus; species Cuniculus paca. The sequence continues at coordinate 15,266 of RJWT010000845.1, forward strand.
TTCCTGTGCCATCAGGGTTTTGTTCATAAAGCCTGCCTACACCAATGTCTTTAAGAGTTCTTCCTATTCCATCTTTCAGCAGATTTAGTGTTTCCGTTTTAATATTTAGATCTTTGATCCATTTTGATTTTAATTTAGTGCATGGTGAAAGGTAGGGTCCTCCAGTTTTTTTAACATTTGGCATGTAGAAAGCCAGTTTTGGGCCAGGTGTGGTGGCACATGCCTGTCATCTCAGGACTATGGAGGCTGAGGCTGGAGGATCCTTGAGCGTTCAAGACCAGCCTGGGCTACAAAGTGAGCTCAAGGCCAGCCTGAATGGCATAGTGAGACCCTGTCTCAAAAAAGGCAAAAAAAAAAAAAAAGGCCTGTTTTTCCAGCACCGTGTGTTAAAGAGCCTATCTTTATAATTATGTTCATTGTGTCTCCAGTCTGCTCCTAACAGGAGCTCATAGTTATCAGAACTGCTGTAACCAAATTAGGAAATGAGTGAAATTTGGTCCACGCTCTTCTCCTCCCTAGCCCTTTGAATGTTCATTCCTACTGGCTTTTTCTTTCCCTGAGCTACCTTTTTAGGCCACAAAGACCAGAAGTACTTTGTCCACATTCACATAAGCCTTGCCATCCTAAGGCTTTCCACATAGTCATCAGTGGTTGAGGCCTAGTTTTAGATAGAGATCTGCAAGTAGAATTTGCAGCTTTTATTGAGTACTCATGTGTGCAGCTTTTATTGAGTACTCATGTGTGCCTACATTGCCTAAGCCTTTTACGTACATTTTTCATTAATCTTGGCAACAGTCTGACAATGTGGATGCTATATGTATATGCCCTTTATAGATGGAGAGACTAAAGCTCAGAGAGGTTAAATAACTTGTCCAAGACTCTGGCTGTGAAAGGTGTAGGACCTGAAATTTTTTTATGACCTGTCTATAAGAATACTTCCAATACCTATTGATGGATTGATTGGATTTTTGATACAGGGTCTGGCCATGTAGTTCAGGCTGACCTTGAGTTCACTGTATATCCCAGGTTGGTCTGGAACTCACAGCAGTCCTGCCTTAGCCACTTGAGCACTGGTATCACAGGCATGCGCCACCACACCCAACTCAGCACTTTACATTTTAACTCATTTAATACTAACAACTGCACTTGGGTGCAAGAACTGTCACTGTCTTTCAGATGGAGAGAAAACATAGTACAGTGGTTAAGCAGTCCATCCAAGATCACACAATCAGTGAGTGGCAAAATCAGGATTTGAACCCAGTCTGACTCCAGAATGAGTACTTCTTACCACTTCCCTGGCCGCTTCACCTAGTGTTGTTTTGAATTCTTGAATTGCTGGTGGTATTAGTTTCGTGGGCTGCTGTAACAAAGTTCCACAAGTGAAGTGATTTTAAAAAGCAGACACCTACTGTCTAATAGTTCTGGAGGCCAGAAGTCCAAATTTAAGGTATCCGAAGGGCCACTCCCTGTAGGCTCTATGAAAGCATCCTTTCTTACCTTTCTGAGTTTTTAGTGCCTCAAATGTTCCTCGGTTTATTGGCAAAATTCCAGTTTACCTACTTCCATCTCATTAAGGCAGTGTGGGCTTCTTCTCAGTGCTTAAAAATTTTCCAGTCTCTTCTGATTACTCACTTGCAAAGTCACTTCTACAGTTTTAGGTGTGTATTCCAGTAGCATTCCTCTTTCTTGTTTCAGTAAGTCCCTGACTTAGGAACATTTGAGTTACAAACTTCAACAGATAAGAACAGACCTTGCATTTATTTTAATGCATTATATTGTGTATTTGTGTCAAAGGTGTGTAAGACTCGTTTTGTCTGACTTATGAAAAAAATCTGAATTATGAACATTCTCCCAGAACAGAACTGGTTCATAAGTTGGGGTCATACTGGACCAACATTTGGAAGTTTCTTGGGCTGCTATAACAGAGCAGCAGAGTGGTTCAAAAACTAGAGATTTAAGCCTGGCATGATAATTCCAGCACTTGGGAGGCTGAGGCAGGAGGATCACTGCAAGTTCAAGGCCAGCTTGAACTGCATAGCAAGACCCTGTCTCAAAAAGACCAAAAGAAAAAAAAAAAAACGCAAAACAAAAAACTCCCCAAGCTAGAGATTTAAACTGGGCATGGTGGTGTACACTTGGAATCTCAGTACTTGGGAGGCTGAGGCAGAAGGATTGCTGCAAGTTTGAGGCCAGCCTGGAATATAGAGTGAGTTAAGGCCAGCCTGAACTACACAGTGAAAACCTGTCTCCAAAAAAAAAAAAAAAGAAAAGAAAATTAAAGAAGAGAGAGACAGACACCAAGTTCAAACAAACAAACAAACAAACAAAACTCAGAGATTTTTTTGTTCCACAGTCCTGGAGTTTAGCAGTCTGAAATCCTGTGCCAGGAGAGTTGATTCTTTTTGGAAGCTCACAAAGAGATTTTTTTGTTTCATGCCTCTTCCCTAGCTTCTGGCAATCCTTGGCATTTCTTGACTTGTTGAGAGATGCATCACTGCAATCTCTGTCTTCACACTACCATTTTATCTGTGTGTCTCTGTGTGTCCTGTCTTCTAAGGACACCAGTTGTTGGATTTAGGGATGGTTTTATCTCCAGTGGTAATTGTATCTGTGAAGACCCTAATTCTTTTTTTTTTTTTTTTTGTGGCACCGGGGATTGAACTCATGACCTTGCGCTTGCCAGGCAGGTGCTTAGGCTGCTGAGCTAGATCTCCAGCCCTGGATACAGGGTCTCACTATGCCATTCAGGCTGGCCTTGAGCTCACTTTGTAGCCCAGGCTGGTCTTGAACTCACAATGATCCACCTGTCTCAGCCTCCCGAGTGCTGGGATTACAGGCGTGAGCCACCACGCCCGGCTGAAGACCTTAATTCTAAATGATGTCACACTGTCAGAGTTTTTTTGGTGGACCTGAATGTTGGGGAATACTATTCAACTCATTACAGAGTTTCTTACTCTTTATTTGTGTGGATTATTTAGAGATGAAGCTTGAAATTTAATGTTAGTCACTGCTTAGCGTGGTTAGAGTTTCTGCCAGTATGTAAAAGTCAGAGACACTTTTTTTTTTAAGTCAAAAGAACTGTAAGCATAGAATATGTATGTTTGCTCTAAATTATCTTTTTTGCCAACATTTATTTATTTATTTATTTATTTATTTATTTCTTTTTTCTTTCTTTGGTCTTTTTGAGACAGGGTCTCTGCAGTTCAGGCTTGGCAACATTTTCTAATTTAATTTAATTTAATTTTATTTTATTTTATTTTATTTTATTTTATTTTATTTTATTATTTTTTTGGTACTGGGGATTGAACACCCAACCTTACACTTGCCAGGCAGGCACTGTGCCACTGAGCTATATCCCCAGCCCTGTCATCTCCCTGCCAGCCTGTGAGCTGCTGGAGAGCGGGCCTTGCCCAGTGTCTTCAGGGTAGTGGGGCCAGTTCAGGTGAGCGTTAGGCGTGGTCAGCCCACAGGAGCAGCTTCTGTGGGCGCCACATTGGAACTCCATGTGCGCAGATCTCCCTGTGTGTTTATGGAGAAAAGCTGCTGTCACTTTATCACTAGGACAGAAAATTTTCATATGGACTGTAAGTAAGCCCAAATACAGTACATAAGTACAACAAATAATTTCTCTTACCAAATTGATAAGTTTTCTTATCAATTATTGTGTACTGTTTTCACTTTTATTACTGTAATGAATTTATTCTTCCACAACCTTGAGAAGAAAACATTAAGCCAGTATTGATATTATTGTCTTTGATGAGATGAAAAAATGGTTAGCGGCACCACTTTTTTCTTTTTCTTTTTTTTTTTTTTTTTTGTTTCGGTGACAGGCTTGCTAAGGTTTGGAGACAAGTTGAGCTCAAACTTGTAACCCTCCTGCCTCAGCCTCCCAGAGTGCTGGGACAACAGGCACATGCTCAACTGATGGCACATTTTAAGAGGACATTGACAAACTGTCCTTTTAGGGGGAAATCACCAGGGTAGTAAAGTCTGAAAAACACTCTGAAGAATGACAAGTATTTGAGCATGTTTGGCATGAAGAGAAAAAGCACAGTAAAATTGTAAATCTGTGAAGGATTTGAAGGATGTTGTATGGAGGAGGTGTTAGATTTATTTCACATTCTGGTAACAGGCAGAACAGGGGCTAATTGGTGGCAGTACTATGGGTTTGAATCATCTCATTATCAGGAAAAACTTGCTAATAGCAATTCCAGTGTAGTACGGATTGAGTTCTCTGTTGTGGACAAGACACTTTGCAGATGCTGGCATGGATGTGACATAACAGCTATTAGAGATTTTTTCAGGAGTCTTGAGTTACTTGAAAAAAAAAATTAACAGAATGTCCACCTAATTAAATATGTTCCCATAGCATCTTATTTTCATAATGAAATCTTACACTTAAAAATTATGTTTTGTACCAAAACCATGTTTTTGGTAGAATGATTTTCTTGTTTCACATCACTTAATGATGAGGTGTGTCCTGAGAACTACATCATTAGGTGAGCTTGTTGGTGTGAATACCGTAGAATAACTTAATAAACTAAGATGGCTGTGCTGTCATTCAGCAGTGTGGCACCAGCGTCTGTGTTCCATTGTTGACTGAAATGTTACATGTGGTATATGACTGTGTTGTTTCTCTTTATTTCCTCTCCCCTCCTCTCGCTTTCCCTCCTTTCCCCTCTTTTCTTTTGTGTGTATGGTGCTGGGGATGAAACCCATGCTCCATGCATGCTAGACAGCTCTACCACTGACGTATACCTCCACACACATGACAATTTATGAAAAAAGAAAAAAAAAAAGAATTCAGCAGGCATCTTTATAACAATGAAAATTCTTAAAATTGAAATTTTAGAAAATAAAGAATGATGCTGGGTTGAGCATGGTGGTACACACTGTAATCCCAGCACTTGGAAGTTTGAGCGGGAAGATCTCTGCAAGTTTAAGGCCACTCTGAGCTACATAGTGAGACCCTGTCACAAAAAAGAAAAAAAAATACTACTATTGTGTAACTCTTAGGCATTAGCTATAGCTCACTAAGTTCTTTCTGTTTTGGTATGAGCTTTGTGTTTTAAGAGCTTATTAGGAATATTTGATGTGAAAACTAGGTATCTTTTTTGCCGGGGATTGAACTCATGACCTCACGCTTACCAGGCAGGCACTTAGGCCACTGAGCTAAACCCCCCAGCCCTTGTCTTTTTGAGACAGGGTCTCACTATGCTGTCTATTCAGGCTGGCCTTGAGCTTACTTTGTAGCCCAGGCTGGTCTCGAATTTGCAATGATCCTCCTATCTCAGCTTCCCGAGTGCTGGGATTACAGGCATGAGCCACCATGCCCAGCTAAAACTAGGTATCTTTAACCTGGGAAATTTGAGTAAGACCACTGGCACCACTCAGTCATAGGACCTCAGTAGAGATGGCCATTATAGAGTGAAATCTAGAATAGATTTTTAAAAAATTTTTTAGAAATTTGTGTGCAATTTGTTTCTTTCAAATTTTGGGTAACTTTAACTTCCTGTTACTGATCTGTGATTTAATATACCCCCCCCTTTTTTTTTTTTGCGGCACCAGGGATCTAACTCATGACCTTGCACTTGCCAGGCAGGCGCTTAGGCTTCTGAGCTAAATCCCTGGCCCTACCCCTTCTTTCTTCAAGCATTCCTGGAATTCTTCTAAATTTTTACCGCCTTAATAGGAGTTATATTCAGTATATATTGATCACTAATGTGCCAGCACTATGGTGCTTTATCACACTTTATTCAAGTTTTACAGTGGTCTCAAGGGAGGCACTGCTATGTCCCCATGTTATAAGTGAAGTAAATAAAATGGCTGGGAGACTCAATGGTATGTCTTGTCTGTGTCTCGTGTAACTGAACCCATTCAAAGCCGTATCTTTCCTTAAAGCCGATTCTTTAAGCTCCATAGTTTGCCTTTGAGGAAACAGGAAAACAAGAGTCAAAGATTTGTGCTAGATGTTAATCTGCCTTTTTAAAAAAATTAGTGATCATCCTTGTTGAGGTTTTTAACTCCTTTTAAAAGTCATCTCAGAGGGCTGGGGATCTAGCTCAGCAGTCTAAGCACCTGCCCGGCAAGCGCAAGGTCGTGAGTTCAATCCCCGGTGCCGCAAAAAAAATAAATAAATAAATAAAAGTCATCTCAGAAGAATTTAGGCACAAAGGAAGTTGCTCCTGTTCTTTCTAGTTTGAGCTTTGACTGTCCTTAAGAAGAGAGATGAGCCGGGGTTTTAGCTCAGTGGCACAAGCGCCTGCCTGGCAAGCACGAGATTGTGAGCTCGATCCCCAATAACAAAAAATAAAAAATAAAATAATAGAAGAGAGATGAGACATCATTGCTGAATTGAGACGATTCCTTCAGGACCAGAACTTTAGCAAAGCAACAATTACTATTTGATGGAAAGAGTCCCAAACTATATTATAATGTGTACCTGCTCTCTGCCTCCCATGTACTGAGCATAGTTAAACATTTCTATTGGACTTAGGTTAAAATTCGCATCACGTTGTTACACTGATGATCTTAGAGTTGGTGGAGGTGTAACTAAACTGTCCTCCACCAAGTACTCTCACATGTTCCTAAATTTTGTGGTCATCTTTCTGTGTGTCATGATTTTAAATAGCCTTCTTTACTATCTACTGCTACTCTTACTACTGCTAGTCCCAGATTATTTTATTTTAAGATGCTGTGGAGTAGGAAATCAAAATAATTAGAGGTTGCTTAAATAAAACAAGAGGAAAGTGAGTTCGAATAAGACCAGAGGAATCACTTGTATGCTTATAACATGAGCATAATTGTGTTTATATATAGTGAGCACATAAACTTTTGTGTTATGTATTTTCATTGATCGGATGAAATTATGAAGCAACTTGTATCATGTTTAACATTTTCCCCTTTTCACAACAGAGAAGAAGATACAGAAAATGAAAACGAAAAGAAAATCTGGTACTACAGCACAAAAGTCCAGCTTGCAGAATTAATAGACTGTCTAGACAAAGATTACTGGGAAGCAGAGCTTTGCAAAATTCTAGAAGAAATGCGTGAAGAAATCCACCGGCACATGGACATAACCGAAGACCTGACCAATAAGGCTCGGGGCAGTAACAAATCCTTTCTAGCGGCAGCTAATGGTGAGGGGGGAGTTTTTCTCATTTTATTTTTGTTAAATTTGAAATCTCTACAAAATGTGAGCATATATTAAGAAGTCCAAGTTATGTATATTTTACTTTAGTTCTCTATGTTTTATTTTCTGAGGATAACTTAACTCTAAGCTAGGGATGTTGTACATATTAGTGTTTTGTGTCTTGCTTCGGTCTTTACTAGTATGCTCCACTTTGTTTGTTGGTTTGTTTATTGGTGCTGCGGCTTGAAACCATGGCCTCACATGTAAGGCAAGCATTTTATCATTAAACTATGCTCCCCAACCACAGTTGTACTTTCAGTTGTAAGAATTATATTCTCGCCAGGCATGGTGGCATATACATAGTTCAAGGCTGCCTGAACTGCATCCAGAGACCATGCCTCAAAAAAAAATAAAAATAAAAATAAAAGTAAAATAAAATGCTGGACCTCGTGGCACATGCCTGTAATCCCAGTACTTAGGAGTCTGAGGCAGGAGGATTGCTATGAGTTCAGGGCCAGATTGGGCTACATGGTGAGTTCAAAGTGATCTTGAACTACATAGCCTGTTTCAAAAAGAAAAAGAAAAAGAAATAATAGATGATATTGTCTCTAAACTCATTCCTTGCTTTTTTTTTTTTTAAGAATAAAATCTTTAATGTTGGGATAGTTTTAGATTTATAGAAAAGTTGCATAGCTCAGTGGTGAAGTGCTTGCCTTGGTCAGTTCCCAGCATTGCCGAAAGAAAAGAAAGGAAAGAAAGGTAGCAAAAATGATGCAGAATCCCCACAAACCCTTAATCATTCAACTGTAAAAACTATCTAATCTCTTCTTTAATTTCATCTGTGACCCATTAGTTGTTTAGTAGGGTGCTATTTCATTTCCATGTGCTTATGAAGTTCTTGTGACTGATAGTATGCTTAGGATAATTTCATTTCCTTTTTTTAATTATTTTGAGACATAGTCTCGCTATGCAGTTCAAACTGGCCTTGAACTCACAGTGATCCTCCTGCCTACGCCTCCTGAATGCTGGGATTACAGGCATGTGCCTCCACGCCTGGCTAATAATTTCAATTCCTTTGCATTTACTTAAGCATGTTCTGTGGGCCAGTACGTGGTCTGTTTTGGAGAACGTCTCTGTGCAACTGAGAAGAATGTGTATTCTTTTTTTTTTTTTTTTGCAGCACCGGGGATTGAACTCACGACCTTGCGCTTGCCGGGCAGGTGCTTAGGCCGCTGAGCTAGATCCCTGGCCCTTGGGTCTTCTTTTTTGCTTTTTGAGACTGGGTCTCTCTCTATAATTCAGGCTGGCCTTGAACTCACTACGTAGCCCAGGCTGGTCTCGAACTCACGTGACCCTCTTCTCAGCCTCCCGAGTTCTGGGATTGCAGTTGTGTACCATCAGGCCTGGCAGATTTCCTTATTTTTTAACTAATGTACCTTTTCTGTTTTATGGTCTCATCTAGGATACACCACATTATATTTAGTCATCATCTCTTCCTCTAGACTGCCTGTTTCTCATAGTTTCATTGTTTTATTTTGATTTGGTTCAGTTCTTTTGAGACATGGTCTCACTGTGTAGTCCAAGCTGGCTTTGAACTCACAGCAGCCTTCTTGCCTCAGCCTCCCAAGTGCTTGGACTGTGGGCATGCGTCATCATACCTGACAGTTTCATTGTTTTTGATGACCTGAAAGTTTTGAGGTGTCCTGGTCTGCATTTTGGAGAATGCCCCCAATATGGGTTTTTCTTCCGTTGTTCTGATGTCTAGCTTTGGCTTCTGGATTTTGGAGAGGAAGACTGCAGATGTGGCATGCCATTGTCACTCTCACAGCAAGGACTTATACTCTCATCACAACTTACAAAGTTAACCTTGGGCACCTGGTTGATAGCGTTTGTCAGTTTCCTCACTGTGTGGTTACCCTCCCATCCCCAGCTCCTCTGCCCCTCAGTGCTATGCTCCGTGGAAGCAAGTGACTGGGTATGAGCCACACTTATTGACTGGGGGGTTGTGTTCTACCTCCTCAAGGGAGCAGTTGTCTAAACAGATTATTTGGAGTTTTTCTGCACAGCAGATTTGTCTGTTCTCTAGTCAGTCATATATTCCTATCAGCATAGACTTATCTATATTTATTTTATACTTTAGGTTATAATTCAATACTACCTCATTTTGTTGCTTAACTCTTTGAGTTTCTTTTTGTTATTATATTTATTATTATTTTGTTGGTGCTGTGGATTGAACCAGTCTTCAGACACTAGACACTAAACTATACCACTGAGCTGCCTCCCCAAGCCCCTATTTATTTAGGGACAGGGTCTTGCTGTATGATCCAGACTGGTCTTAAACTCACTGTGTAATCCAGATTAGCCTCGAACTGGCAGCAGTCTTCTTACGTTAGCCTCCTAAGTACTAGGATTTTAGGTGTGTATCACGATGCCTGGCTCTCTCTTTTTTAAAGCAGTATGATAATAGCTTGGTTCATGAACACTTTTGTTTGGAAACAAAAGCATTTGCCAAAGTTTTGCACCCATTTGGGAATTCCACACCAGGTGTCAAACATGACCACAACCATCTTCCCCACACAAACACTAACAGAGCCGTCTTCCCCCAAACCATAGAAAAAATTAAGTTCATTTAGCAATGTACACTCTAAATACATATGATATTTTTTGGAAAGCTTGTATAGTACAAAAGGATATGCAGTGAAAAATGAATCTGTCCCTCATAAACCCAGGGACTTGAACCCAGGGCCTCACACATGCTAGGTAAATGCCTTACCATTGAGCTGAATTACATCCACCAGTGTCCATACCTTCCTATTTATTTATTTATTTATTTATTTATTTATTTATTTATTTATTTATTTTTTGCGGCACCAGGGATTGAACTCATGACCTTGTGCTTGCCAAGCAGGCGCTTATGCCACTGAGCTAAATCCCCAGCCCTTGTCTTTTTGAGACAGGGTCTCACTATGCAGTTCAGGCTGGCCTTGAGCTCACTTTGTAGCCCAGGCCGTCTTGAACTCACAAGGATCCTCTTGTCTCAACCTCCCGAGTGCTGGGATTACAGGCGTGAGCCACCACGCCCAGCTCATACCTTCCTTTTTACAGAGACAAACATTATTACCATTTTTTCATCCTGACAGCTACGTTCTATGCATACTTTAAAAATAATCATGTCCCCCCAATAGTGCCTTTCATTTTTAATTTAAAGTGAACTGTACTTTAGGTTTAAATGGTTAGATCTGGACATCAGACATTACATATATAACACTTCACATTGAAATTGCTGTCCTGTAACAATTTTAAATGTTCATTTAATTATTGTAATCATTGGTGTCTCCCCCCACGCTCCCATGCTGGGAATCAAACTGAGAACCTGGTAGGCAAGCATTGTAGTCTCTGAGCTTTTTTGTAGTACCGAGGATTGAACATAGGGCTTTTGCACTGAGCTACATTAACAGCCTTTTTAAAAATTTTGCAGCAGGGTCTTGCTAAGTCACTTAAGTTGCTAGTCTCAAATTTGCAATCTTCCTGCCTCAAGTTCACACATTTCTGGGATTACAGGGCTATGCCACCATGCTTGGTTTAGACTGAATTCTGTTTTGTTTTGTTTTGTTTTGTTTTGTTTTGTTTTACATTGCTAGGGATTGAATTTAAGCCTCAGATGTAGTAGAAAATGCTCTATCAGTAGTTATTCCACACCCAATAATTTTTTTCTATCCTAAGAAACAGGTTGACTAAGATGAAAGTAGAGAACAATTAATGGAAATGAAAATAATTAAATCCAGAATGTGAAAAGGAACAGCATGGATGCACATGGCATTACAAATGTTTCTTCTTATTCCTAAACATTGTGTGTATTTGATAAGCTTATTCCTTGTGGGGATACAGTTTAGCAGTTCTGAAATGTCATCATGCATACCAGGATTGAGCAAATAGTTAGATACACTGCAGATAATAAGAGTTAGATTTCTCACTGCCAAAGTAGAAAAAAAAAAAGTAGTTACAAATTATCAGGGGGCTAATGAACCACAGGAAGATACAGATGGACACACATGTACCCCCATGCACTGATAAATACAGAAATAATATACATCTGTACATGTGCGGGTTAGGATACAGACATATATTTTCTAGCTGTGTTGTTTGAGAAAGCCTAGAAATAGCAATACCTCAGAAATAACAATCATACCCAGGACATAAATCATGACTTGTAACCATTTTGCAATCAAAGGACCTTGGAGAGGTAGCAGATTCTAGGTTGGGGCCGGGGAAAGTATAAGGTAACCTGGAGCACATGTAAAGCTAGAAAAAGAGCTGAATGAGTGAATGGATAGATGAGCCATGTGAAAAGGACACAAGACTCTGAAAATCTCTCAGTGACCAAAGCTGCAACAGAACAACAAAATACTGAGGGCATCAGAGTATAGTTAGTATTCATGTGTGCCCACCGATTTAACCCTGTGGTCTGCACCCTGGTATTTTCTGTGTCCTGTGGTCTGTACCGTGCTGTTGTAGAACTTCACCTAAGTTGAAAAAAGGCTTGCACCCTTAGGGATTTAGAGACTTTCCAAGTAGTTATGAGGCTTCAGAGAGAAAAGTGCTCTTCAAATGTGCCTCTGTGTTCATTTTATATTTGAAGAAGTACATCTGGGGAGGCTGGGTAGCTTGACCGAGGACACAGCAGATTCAAGTCAGATCTGCACTGGATCTCCAGGTCTCCAGCTTTTTAATTCTCACACTGTGCTTTTCAGACTGAGTCTAGGTCAGTTTGCATTTCTGTCTGTGGCAGAGTATCTGTATGAAGTCTCAATTTGAATAGATTTGTGTACTTTTTCTCTTTTTTTTTTTTTAAAGAAAGTTGACTATAATTAGTATATATTTTCTAGAAATGCAGATACCACAAATTGGTTGAGTTCTGTAAAAAAAAATTTGTGAGTATAATCTTGATTTTTTTTCGTAGTTCTGTCCTTTTAAAGTATTTAACCTTTCTCTTTAATATTAAAACGAATAAATGACATTATATTCTTACAGTTGATTATATATAGAAATAAAGTTTTAAAATTTGTTTTCAATTATAGAAGAAATTTTGGAATCTATAAGAGCCAAAAAGGGAGACATTGATGACGATAAAAGCCCAGAAGAAATTGAAAAAGACAAGAATGAGGCTGAGGATGACAACAGTAAAGATGCTGAGGAAAGCAGAGAGGAGCTTGAAGCCCAGGCCCTTGGGAAAGACAGTGATGACAGATCACCAGATGATGACCTGGAGCAAGGAAGATCTGAGGGTAAAAGAATTACTTGGTTAAAAAAGAAATATTTTATTAGCAATAGTTATGAACCCACCAATTTATTTGCAAAATGAAAGTGAAATTTTTCACTGCAAGTCTCAACTTTCTGTTTCTAAAGAGATTAGGATACTCGCCTCCCTTGTAACATGCGTAACAGTTATAATGAACTTTATATTGATAGATTTGTGATAATGTTATATTTGTATCTCTGCTTACACTTTTAAGAAGTTGCCCTTCCCTGTGAGATTTGTTTTTGAAAAATTACTATATTTGTATCAGAATATACACTTACATGTGATAAAGTACATTCATTTTTTATTTAAAACATTCTTAATATATTAAACACTCTTAAACAATCTTTGGATTACCTATTGCAAAAATATCCCAAAATTACTTCCAAATGGCCATCAAATAGAAGCAGATTCTCTTGTGATTGATCAGTTTTAGTAGTTGGTTGAATGTGGCCATTTGTCCAAAAGCAATTTTAAAGAATATCTTTAAAGTTTTGTTGTGCATTTTGCTGTAGAGCCAACAGAAGTTGGGGATAAAGGTAACTCTGTGTCAGCAAATCTTGGCGACAACACAACAAACGCTTCTTCAGAAGAGACTAGTCCCTCAGAAGGGAGGAGCCCTGTGGGGTGTCTCTCAGAAACCCATGATAGCAGCAACATGGCAGAGAAGAAGGTGGCATCCGAGCTCCCCCAGGATGTGCCAGGTACAGAGGGCAGTGTACCAGTGCCTCTGTAATGGGGGGAATCCTTCCCTTTGTAGTGAAAGCTGAATGTCACCTGAAGTTCAGAGTATGTGTTCATTCATGCTGCTTGCTCGCAGTGCCATCCCTGATTGCTACATTTCACCTAACACTTGAAGTTTCATAAATGTCATTGCAGTTAGTGCTTGAAACTCATAATTCTCATGCTTTTTAAACTTCATTTAGCTGTTTTTGTTTAGTAGACTTACTTGTTTATTTTATGCCAGACCCATAGTGGCATGTATTTTTGGCAGTGGTATTAATTACTTACATATTAATGGCTCAATGTTGAATGAGTTGACCCTTCCAGGTCTGTATATACTAACAAATTAATTTTATGTTTGCATGTGCTCATGTAGCTTTTACATTTCAAATCATGTTATGACAGCAAATCCATCGTTTTGAAACTTTTTTGTAAGGTGTATTTTTACGTAAGTTAACCAGTTATGCTTTTATTAACCTTTGTAAAATTAAAGTTATACTCTAAATTATATTAAACCAATAATGTTGTGCCATTTTGCTTTTTTAAAAATGCAAGTATTTTTTATGGTGGGAGCTTATATATGTTTCTTAAAAATTCTGATGAGTAATATATTTTAAACACTAGTAATCTCACCAAACCAAGAGGTGTAGTTGAAGAAAATCTTTTAAAGATTTTTTTCTACATGTATGTCATCTGTTTTTAGACTTTTAGTATTTGCATTGCCACTCCCTATGTCAAGGTATAAATCTGATGTGTTGGAAGCATTAGTATTTGGAAGACCTGTGTTCTGGATCCACTTCTGCCATTAAGTTAATGTCATTACTCTTTCAAGAACTCTGTGTTCTTGTTTTAGAATGGGGTGATTTCGACAACCAACAGTTTTTCTTCTGGGGGCTGCTTTCACCTGTCAAAAGTGAGCTGTGTAGCTGAGAACACCAAGATGAGATTAGGTTACGTGCAAGGGTGTATGTGCAAGCTCCAGAAGAATCATAGCCATCTGCAAAAAATCCACTGGATTTATATTGATGAGAGAGTGGTCATTAAGGTGAAGAAAAGTCTGGAAACGCTGCCACCTGATGAAATGGATAAAGAAGCAAATTCAGTTAGCCTAGAAATCAGTAGGTTTGGCAATTAGAAATAATGTATATGTCCTCAAATATTGAGGGGCTAAATCAGTAGAGGAACAGAGATTAGACTTCTTCTTTGGTGTAGGTTGTTAAATCATATAAGTAGAAATTATAGCAAAGAAGATTTTAAGTAAACATTAACTTTCTTAAAATTGAACTTGTTTAGGAAATAGAAATAATAAACTTACTTTCACTACAAGCATTTAGTAAATTCCTATCAGATTATTTCAGTGAGCGTCCTTTATTGAGTGGAAAAATTCAGAAAACTAAGTTGATGCAAGAATTTTATTTACGATTCGACTTGATTTGATTTGATTTTTTAAGATGAGGTCTTGCTTAGGTTAGGCTAGCCTTGGACTTACTGTGTAGCCCAGGCTGGCCTCACACCAGTGGCTATCCTACTGCCTCAGCCTCCCAAGTATTGTGATTACAGATGTGGGCCACAATACCCAGCTTGATTCACTAATTTTATAGTTAGATTTCTAGGTCCTGTTTAGTCTTTGTTTGTTTGTTTTGTTTGTTTTTTGAGACAGATTCTCCTTATGTAGCCCAGGCTGACCTTGAACTCACAGCAATCCTCCTGAGTGCTGGCATTACAGGCATGTACCACCATGCCCAGCCATGGTTAACATTTTGAAAGTGGACTACTACCACAAAAATAATGTGGAAAAATTCATTTTTACTGGTATCATGATTATATTCTTCTAATATTTTTTGAAAATATTCTTTATTTTTTGAGGCAGAGTCTCATGTACTTCAGGTGAGTCTTGAACTCACTATGTAGCCTAGGCTGGCCTCGAACTTGCAGTGATCCTCTTGCCTCAGCCTTCTCTGAGTGCTAGAATTACAGGGGTGTGCCACCATGCCTGACTGTCTTTTTAATCAGTCTTAATGTAGATCTGAGACTTATCAGAGGTTTCATATATGGTTCAGCTGTTCCGGCTCCCATGTTTGTGTGTGTGCACGCGTGTGTGTGTGTGTGTGTGTGTGTGTGTGTGTGTGTTTGTGTTATGGGAATTGAACCTAGACCAGCACTACACCACTGAGCTACATCCTCAACCCAGGTTTATAACTGAGTTTTAAGCCAAACTCAGTTGAGTAACAACTAAGGTTAGTTTTTTAGCATACATGTACTTTTTATTTTTTTTGTTACTGGAGATCAAACTCACAACTTCACGCCTTACCAGGCAGGCACATATGCCACCGAGCTAAATACCCGGCCCTACATGTACTTTTTTTTTGTTTGTTTTTGCGGCACCGGGGATAGAACTCATGAACTTGTGCTTGGCAGGCAGGCGCTTAGGCCACTGAGCTAAATTCCTGGCCCTTCCTACATGTACTTTTTAAAGCTATTTATTACCGGTTTATTTTTTTTGAGATATATGTTATTAAAAACTATTATCCTAGTGTCTGACACACATTTTTAAAGAATGCCAAGTGAATAATATATAAAAAGCACTTAGGACTGTGCTTGACACACATTAATTGCTCAGTAAATGTTGAGTATTTTTTTATTACTGCTGTGTATAGTTAACTGTTTTGAAGAGTGAGAAAGCCTCACAAGAAAAGAGTAGTAAAGTGAGTGAAGTAAATTAGTAGTCTATTTCCAGATTCAGTAGTTATTAGCCAATATAACTGGTAATAAATGAGGTCTCCTATTAAGCATTGCTATTAAAATAGTATTTTCGTGTGTAGTTCGTAAAAAATACAGGTATATGATAATGTGAACAAGAAGTTTTAAGGAAGCTGGATGGCAGCAAATAGCTATGGTCCATAGCTGCCACCAGATGCTATCTCCTTAAAACACAGAACAAAAACTTAAATCCTGGTTTTTTCCTACTTGTTTCCCAGAACATGGAAAACGTTTCTGAAGATGTATGTTGAATATGTCATACCACTGTTTTGTTGTGTTGTGTTACTGTTGCTGCTGGGGATCAAACTCCAGGCCTCACACATGCTCTACCACTAAGCTATACCTCAGACCCTAGTGCAGGTATTTAAAGAAGAATTTGCATTTGTTTTGTTTTGTTTTGTTTTGTTTTGTTTTGTTTTGTTTGTTTTTGGTACTGGGATTGAACTTACAACCTTGTGCTTGCCAGGTAGGAGCTTGTAATATCACCAGCCCCAAATTTGGTTATTTTTATTAAGTGGATAAACATTCTTTTTTTTTTTTTTTTTTTTTTTTTTTTTTGGGTAACAGGGATTGAACTCACGACCTTGCACTTGCCAGGCAGGCACTTGTGCTGCTGAGCTAAATCGCCAGCCCAAGCGGCTAAACATTCTAAGACTAGTAGGGATACATCAGTGACCAAAGTAAAGTGTGAGCCGTTGGGCTTTGCATTCTAGGGTGGACAGCAGACCACACACCAGAGTTCTAACCTTGAGAGAGTTGTCTGTGCCAACTGCTGTTTCTTTAGCTGTCTGTGCTATTTATTAATAGGTATTTATTGAGTGTCTAACAGCATGCTAGGCACTGTTCTTACACCAGTCTCTGCTACTACAGTACTCTTGACAGCCCTGTAGTCAGTGGAGGAGATGCATTATTAAGAGAATTGGAATGGAGGAAATACTCTAGGCAGATTAAAGTAATGCCTGTGATAGAGATTTTTCACTTAGTTTTTTTTTCCTCCAGTTTCACAATGTATTTGGATACCTGATTTAATAATTAAAACTTATCAATAAAATATGCTGTCAGATTTGAAAGTGTTTTAGGATGGAAAGTTTTTTTGGTGAACTTTTTCATTGAAGTAAAGCACACAGATATTAAATGAACAGCTTAATAGATTTTCACAAAGTGAACACACCTGTGTAACCACATCACGCACCTTCTCAACTACCAGGAACACCTACCCCCAGAAAGCTAATAACTATTTTGTCTTTTAATACCAATTGGTGGAATGTAACAGCATTCTTTTTAGTATGATATGGTATGCTATTCCATTGTATAGATAGTTGTGATTAATTTATACTTTCCATATGTTGATAATCAATTTAAATAATTTCTATCTTTTGGACCATTGTGAATATTGCTATTATGAATATTACTTAACATGTTTTGTGCACATTTATATCTTTCTAGAGATATAAACATACTTTTGGGTTTCCTAGGTCATTGAGTTTGTATATGTTCATCTTTAATATGTACTATTTGCACTTCACCTATAATGTGTGAGAGTTCTAGCTCCTCTACATGCTATACTGGTATCATCACTGTTTCCCTTTCAGTGGGTTCTTGGGGAGCATTCTGATGGGCATGTAGAGGTATCTTATTGTCATTTGTGCCTTCATTTCCTTGGTGACTAAGGATATTTGGTACTTGTATTTAAGTCATTTGAATTATCTCTGTTGCGAAGTACCTATCATTTCCTTTGTTCACTTTCTGTTAAATGGTCTGGTTTGTTTGTTTGTTTGTAGTTGTTTCAGAGGAGAGAATAAGTCTAGCCCCTCCGTTTGGACTAGAAACAAAGTTTCTGCATTTTTTTTTAATGTGAAAGTATTCTCATATGCATGGAATAAACGTAACTTAGTTACAGTATAGTTTTCTTCTTATACATTATTGCATCCAGTTTAGTATTTTGGTTAGAATTTTTTCATCTAAAATCCTGAGTGAGATTGGCATATATTTTCCTTCTCTGATAATGTCTGTATCTGTCTTTGATATCAAGATTTTTTTGCTCTCATATATAATCTTGGGACCTGAAGAGTTTGCATGAGTGATGTTATTTGTTTTTCTTTCTTTTCTTTTTTAATTTTAAATTTGTAAAACATCCTGTCTTTTACTGTCTCAAGATCTGTACAGATCTTTTTTCATCCCAGAAATCAGTTATCTGTTCCATGTGCTTAATCTGCTTGATCATCTCACAAAGCTCTTTTAACAGTTTTTTTTTTTTTTTTTTGCGGCACCAGGGATCGAACTCACAACCTCGTACTTGCCAAGCAGGTGCTTAGGCCACTGAGCTAAGTCCCTGGCCCTTGTCTTTTTGAGGCAGGGTCTCACCATGCTGTTCAGACTGGCGTTGAGCTCACTTTGTAGCCCAGGCTGGTCTTGAACTCGCAACGATCCTCCTGTCTCAGTCTCCCGAGTGCTGGGATTACAGGCGTGCGCCACCAGGCCTGGCTTCTTTTAACAGTTATTAGCATCCTTTTTGATTGATCTGGTCTATAGTATATTTTTTCTGACTTACTAATATTTGACTTTTATTGTTTCCTTTTTTATTTTCTTTGCTGTTTTGTGGATATTTCTCCTAGCTTAACATGAATGCTATGATTTTTAATTAATTTACTTTTTTTTTAATTTAGATTTTATTTCTGTGTCTGCTGTCAAGACTTTCACTTTCTCTGTGTGGCTGTCATTGCATCTTTCAAACTTTCGTGTCGTAGTGTCTGTATTATTCAGTTTAAGAATATATTTATTTATTTATTTATTTATTTATTTATTTATTTATTTATGATAAGGTCTTGCTATGCAGTTCGGCTGGCCGTGAACATTTGGTGGTAGTCCTTGACTTATTAACACCTTGGAAGTTTAAATAGATGAAATATGAGCCTGGTGTGCTTTTAGTGGGCCAGTAGGTTTTAGATCACAACACCTGAGTAGGGGGCTGTCATGACCCTAATGACAAAGAGCTCAAGTATTTAAGATGTATACACTTAGAACATCTTACGTTTCTACTCCAGAATAATAATTAGCTAAATCCATGCATAAGGTGTATTATGGGTGAAAAAAAGATTTGGTGGGCTGAGCTAGACTGTAATTATTTTTCTTACATTTCTATAAGAAAATGTATTCTGAAATTCAAACAGCTCATAAAACGAGGGGCTGATTTTATGATTTCATTAAGAAGATTCTTTTTAAACAGGAAAAGATACAGTACAAATCTAGATTTTCTGTAGCTGTAAAAAGAATGACTACTGAATTTGATGTTATTTGTATGATACTTCTTTCCTTTCTTCCAAATATATGCATTTTTCTAAGTGAGTTAGTTGTATTACTGTTTTGCAGGTTTTAGATTGGGGTAGGCAGTGCTGCGAACTGAACCCAGGTCCTCACACATGCTAGGTAAATGCTTTATCCCCGAGCTATACCTTCAGCCCTCAGATTTTAAATTTTTATCTCTTTCTGTCACATAAAATTTTTGTTTGCTTGTGTAGTACTGGGAATTGAACCCAAGGCCTTCACACTGAACCTACATCGCCAACTTTGTTATTTTGAGACAGTGTCTCACTAAGTTGCCCAACCTGAGCTTGCACTTGCAATTCTCCTCCTCGGCTTCCCAGAGTACGGGTGTTACAGGTGTGTGCCATTGTGCCAAGCTAAGAGTTTAGCTTTACCCTGGGAATTTGTCGGGGAGAAAAAGGCTTAAGACCTTTCGACCAACCTGCGTCTATCCCCCCAACCCAATTCCCCTTCCTCTTTCTCCCTTTCTTGAAGTGAAAGGAAACTGTTGAATTGATGCTTTTGATGCTGGCAGTTAAAAGTGGTGTACAATTCACATACTCTTTCTTCATTGAGTTAACCTGTATGATTTTCTAAAAACTATATATTTATGGTCAATGTTTGAACTTTATGGCAAGAGTGTGATGTTAAATGTGACTTTCAGAACTTCATTTTTTCACTATTAGCTAATATGTATGTTCTTCTTTTGTATTAGGCACATTAGAATATGTTTCAGTATAACTGTACCATGGTTTGTATAGTCTCTTTCTTTGTTGGTGTAAATTTGGATTGTTTCCTACTGAGGTATGTTTTTTTTCTTTTTTTTTTTAAATTTTTTTTTTAAAAAGAATACAACCAAACAAAACAAAACAGAGTAAAGTCAATCAAAACAAAGCAATGAACATGGAACATGACTTTGAAACAGTGTAAAAAAAAAGAAAAAAAACAAAAAACAAAGCAATCGATAGGTATGTTTTTTTAAAGTTCCAAATGTCATATCATTTGGAACTTTAAAATACATTACATTACCTACATACATTACCAAAGAATTAATGATATGGGCATTTTCTTACATAACTACAGTATCATTATCATTTTAATAAACCTACAGTTCTTACTGTCATGTAGTGTTCTAGGCATATTCAAATTTCCTCACTTAAAACATGTTTTTTTTTTATTTTTTTAAACATGTTTTTTAAATATTGATTGGTTGCCTGTCTTTTTGAGACAGGGTCTCGCTGAGCCTTGAACTCACTAGGCCGGGCTGGCCTCAAACTTGCAGTGATCTCCTGTCTCAGCCTCCTGAGTGCTGGGATTACAGGCTTGCACCACCAAGCCTGGCATAAAAATTTTTGATGTGTTTGGAATAACTGCAAGTAAGAGGGCTCACACATGAGATGACAGTTTTGTTTTTTTTTTTGCGGCACCGGGGATTGAACTCACGATCTTGCGCTTGCTGGGCAGGCGCTTAGACCGCTGAGCTAGATCCCCAGCCCTGTTTTTGAGACAGGGTCTCATGCCGTTCAGGCTGGCCTTGAGCTCACTTTGTAGCCCAGGCTGGTCTCGAACTCACAACGATCCACCTGTCTCAGCCTCCTGAGTGCTGGGATTACAGGCGTGAGCCACCACGCCCAGCTGACAGTTGGTTTTGTATCTCTTGATTCTCTTAGTCTAAGAATACTTTCCGTTTCCCTAACTTTTTTAAACAAATGCTGTTGACTTTTTAACAAATTCTGTTGTGTCTTTTTCTGGGACAGTCTGCCTTTAGGATTTTTCTATTTAATTTCTTACAGTGTACTTTAATTTGTTCTAAAGGCTTAGTTCAAACTAAGCAGGTTTTGGGAAGAGTACTTCATGAGCAATGTACTAGGTATTTCATATTTCATCATTCCTCGTTGTTCAACCTTTAGAAATGCTAAAATTGACCCATCATTTCAATCAAAAAGTTAAGATAATGAGATTGTAGGGTTCTCCGTTAACCTTTCATTCACTGGTTGTGATCTTTCCAGAATCAGGTATCTATTTGGAGGTTGTAATACAGATCTTAATTCTTTTTTTTTTTTTTTTTTTTTTTTTTTTTTGCGGCACTGGAGATTGAACTCATGACCTCATGCTTGCCTGGCAGGCGCTTAGTCCACTGAGCTAAATCCCCAGCCCTTGTCTTTTTGAGACAGAGTATCACTATGCCGTCCAGGCTGGCCTTGAGCTCACTTTAGCCCAGGCTGGTCTCAAATTCACAATGATCCGCCTGTCTCAGCCTCCCAAGTGCTGGGATTACAGGCATGAGCCACCACGCCCTGCTCTTAATTCTTTTTTTTAATTTTTATTTTTTAAAATCAGAATCCTTCTGTAAAGAATCTTCTCTCATTAACTAAAGCTATTTGAAACACTGAAACAGAACTTGAGCAAGAATAGTAAAATAAATTCTTAGTTGTTTCTCTTAAGTTCAAACTTTCAGAATCAGAAGTTGGTTTTCAGTTATCTTCAGTGGTGATTCAGTTCCAAAGTCTTGGAAGAGGGATTTGGCTTTCTTTTTCAAAGTATCAATTTTATGGGTCTTTTTATATTGTTTGCTTCAGTCACTTACAGTTATTATTTGTTTTGATTTTGTTGACCAGTGGAAGTCCCTTCATGTTGGCTTTTGAGTCCTTTTGCTGTGACCTGAGTATTCAGTGCTTCCTTGTTTTTTGAAATAGTGATGGTCCTATACTAGACTTAGAATTTTTTTTTCCTCCCAAAAAATCTTAGTTCCTTTTTGTGGGGAATGGTATTTAGAGACCACAGTTTGATCTGAAGGGTTCTTACTGCTATTAGGCTCTCACAAGACAGTGTTAGAAAGTACACTGGGCAAGCTAGGTATGGTGGTGCACACCTGTAATCACTCTACTTAGGCTGAGACAGGAGGTTCGTAAGTTTGAGGCTAGCCTGGCAACTGAGTGAGAACCTATCTCAAAAGAAAAATTTAAAAAAAGGTGGTAATGTAGTTTAGTGGGAGAGCACTTGCTTAGCAGGTCCTTGCTTCAATCCTAGAAAAAAAACAGACAAAATGAAAGAATCGGGGAAGCCAGGTTAGTGATACAACACCTGTAATTTCAACATTTGGGAGGCTGAGACAGGAGGATACTTGGGAGTTTAAGAACAGCACTGGCTACGTAGTGTGTTTGAGGGCAGCCCAAAATACATAGCAAGATCTCGTCTCAAAAATAAATAAGCAAGGAAGCAAGCCTGGAAAATAGAAAAATACTTTCTCAAAGAAAAAAGAAAAGAAAAAAACAAAATCCATCAGTCTACATTGACCTTTCTAGTTCCAATTGAAGATGACATACTTGGTTTCTTTGTGTTTCTTTTCTCTTACACTAAAAGCCTTAATTTTTAACCACAGTAGTTCAGCTATATGTTTGCTTTGTGTTAATACAGAACATGTATATCTGAATGTGCATTGTTATATACAGTATTTTCTTGATACCAGTACTACTTTTGACAGCAAAAATCCTGAGTATAGTTAAAAATTGTTTGCAGCTCTTTATTTGTCCTATATTTATTTGTATATTATCCTATATATCTTGAAGGACATCCAGTCAAAATACTGTATTCCATAGTCATTTGAAGTAATTGTTTAGTTTCTGTAAACAATTGTGTAGTTCTACAAAAACTGACATACAGTTTGTGCATTTGTTTTTTACATTTTAGTGGTTTCACTTCTAGATTTATTGTTTTGAAAATGTAAAACATTTACATTACTACAAAGCCACATAGCTGAATATATGCAGAGAATTTTCACTTCCGTTCACTGCTTTTCTAAGTAATCACATCTTTTTCTAACCTTACAGTAACCATTTCTATTAGTTTTTAGGTATTCTTCCAGTGTTTGTTTTTAAAGATAAAAGCAAAATATGTCTATAAATTCATGTTTTCCTTCCGTCTTACTAGAAAGTTAGCATGCTATAATAATTGTTCTATAAATTTCTGTAGATTTAACTTTGGAGATCATTTCATGTGTAAAGGCAGTGATTATCCTTGGTCTTTGCTGTTGTGTGCTATTTCATTGCATGAATCATTTTTTATTTAATAAGTCCTTTATTGTTGGACATTGTTTTTCTGATTTTTTTGACATTATAAATAATACAATAAGTAGCTAAGTAACTCAGTGCTTTTGCTAGTATATGGAATTGCTAAATTGGGAATAAATGCATGCGTAATTTTTCTGGAAATTGTCAATTCCCTTTCTTCCACCTTGGACCATTTTCTATCCCCACAGCAAAGCGTGGAACTATCTGTTAACAGCCTGTCTTTCCACTTGCGTGTATTGTGGATTTTGACCATTCTTCAAGCTAAGAAGTGGTTTTTTTAAAATAGTTTAATTTTGCATATTTCTTAGCATAAATTGAGAATACTTCCATAAGTTTAAAGGCCACTTTCATTTCTTTTGTGATTATTCCTATATCTTTCCATATTCTATCAGATTGTTGAGGGTTTTTTTCCCTTCAAAAAACAATTTTACGAGCTCATACATTCTAGATACAGTCAGTGTGACACACTTGTCAGACACTTTTTCCTTTAGGTGACTTGAAGAGTATCGCACTAGTGACAAACAGAAGTGCAAAAGGAGACTTAATTTCTGAGGTACCTTGAGTCAAATTAGGCATTCAGTTCATGGTAGAATTAATTTTGATACACTTTTAGGAACTAAGCTATAGTCATGCTTTTAAATTATCCTAAAAAGTTAATCACATTTAGGCATTACCTGGGGGCACAGAGTTCAGGCAGAAAACCTTAGAGATAAGTAATTCTGTTTAATTCTGTTTGAAGAGTAAGAATGTAAATTTACATAATCTTAGATTTGATGAGTAAAAATATAAACTCAGGTTTTGAGATACTACCTCAGCAAAACTGCTGGGGGATATTGGTTGTTTTCTGTTTTTCATTTTTGTTTTTTTTCTTTAGCGCTGAGGTACCTCTAAGATTGTCTGCTTTGCACTGTAAATGATAAGAGTCTGTAAGTTGAATTAATAGACTGAGAAAGTTTAAAAAACTCAAAGGGTTATTTTTCATACCAGTTTCTTTTCATACAGTACATTATTCATACATGTTCAGTTTTTAAACAGCTTTGTAGTAAATTTCTGAAACAAATGCCTTTTCTGACATTCAGTTTTTATGTGATTTCCAATTTAAAAATCAGATATTCTATTTTTCTAGAAGAATCTAACAAGACATGTGACAGCAGTAACACTAGTGCTACCACTACCTCCATCCATCCTAATCTGGAAAACAGTAACAGCAGCAGTGAACTAAATTCTTCCCAGAATGAATCTGCTAAGGCAGCTGATGATCCTGAAAATGGAGAAAGAGAATCCCATACACCTGTCTCTATTCAAGAAGAGATAGGTAAGAACACACTTAATCCATTAAAGGGAGCCTTTTCTTTTCTTTTTTCTTTTTTTCTTTTTCTTTTTTTTTTTTAAATATATATATATATTTTTAATTTTTTAAATGAAAGTTTGATGGGGGCGGGTTAAGATTTTCTTTTCACTTTTTTCTTGTTTTTGTTTTTGATACAAATAACACTTGAACTCATTGCTTTTATTTTAAAAATATAAAAATACACAGAAGAAAAAAAAACCCAGATCCTTTTCATACCCTGTCCTCAACTGAAACACCATCAACAGTTTGGTGTGTAACATTTTAAACCTTTTTCTCTGCAGTTAAATTAATGTATGTATGTTTACACAGGTCTTTTTAAAAATTGACTTTTTGTTTGTTTTTTTTTTTTTGACATAAATGGGATCATTCTGCATGTATTGTCCTACATCTTTTTTACACTCAGTAACATGTTAAGGGATCTTTTCATGTTATAATCAAGTTTATTGTTTTTAACTGCTGCATGATACTACAGATGGTGCTTTTTAACATCTTTAACATATATATCTTTGTGTACTTGCGTAAGTGTTTCTGCAATGTAGAAATAGTAAATGGAATTACTAGTAATAGGTTCACTTTAAAAATAGTATTGGCTACTGCTTTGTTGTACATCAAAAAGGTTTTATACCAATTACTCACATGTCTGTTTCTACCTTCTTTACCTAAATTCAGTATCATTAACCTGTTTATACGAGGGTAAAACGTGTTTCATTTAAAAATTTGCATACCCCTGCTTACCAGTATGGTTGAATTTCTTTTTATGTGTTTATTGAGCTTTCTTTAAATTGATTATTTGTATCTTTAGTCAATGTTTCCTATTTTTTTTAACATTTTTTACGTTTTTCCTTAGTTTTAGGAATGCTTTATGTATTATGGCTATTAATTTTTGATTTCCCATATATTTATATAGAAGTTGTTTTTAACTGCTGTTTGGTCATACAAAACTTTTTATATTTTTGTATAGTTAAATTGTTTAATCTTTTTCTTCAGGATGTCTGGATTTTGAGTCTCATTAAGGAAAATCACCTCTCTTCCAAGATTGTATACATTTTTACAGTAATTTTCCATGACATTTCTAACTTTGCTTTTAATCTAATTTTCTATATGATATGAACTGGAAATCTATTTTAATTAGAATTTTCTAAATTTCAAGTGACCAAGCCAGCTTAAACTAGCTTAAATGGTCATTTTAATTAGCTGATGTAATTGTACAGTCTGAGCCATTATCATCTGGCATAACTGGACCCTGAGGTATAATGACTCTTTCTGTCTTCCTCTCTTTCTTTCTCACCTTTGGATCTGCATATGTTTATGTTTTAATTTCATTCTCTCCTAATACAGACAGGCTTTTTCCAAGTGGCAGGAAAGATGGCACCAGCAATTTATATTCATATCTTTTCAAGGTCTGTGACCCAAAGGCAAAGCCCCTACTCCTGCTCCAAATCAAAAGTCCTTGAGGAAGGAATTTGAGTGGCCTATCTTGGATCTATTGTTCTCATCCCTGTGGCCAGGGCAGGCAAGGTATTATGATTGATGACTCCAGCAAAGTATATGATTGGAGTGGGGTAGGAATGGTTTTCCATATAAAGAGGGATTCTGTGAAGGTAGACTGCATAAATGTCCACAGCTCCATCCTTTGATAGCTCCGCACATACATGTGTACTCACATTGGACCCATACACACCACTCAAAATGCCTATGTCTAACATAGTACACAGATCTCATCCACAACCAGAAACTTCCATAAACCCCTGTCCCACAGTTACACCCAGTAATTATAATTGTATCTTGACCTAAACCTAGGATTTCTGTATTAGGTCTGGATATGACCTACCTTGATCTCACAATCTGAAAGCCAAATTATGAATTTCACTTCCTGTAACACTCATTATTCTGATAGCAGAGGGACTCTTTAATAAATCTGGGAAGATGACATGAGTGAGAAGAGTATGAGATTTCCCATCTGGAGGCCATTCTGTGTTAGCACCCCAATTTCTGCTGGCTTTTACTCTGGGGATGGGTGCTGGGAATTGCCATAGGGGTGAACAGTCACAAATTCCAGTTTGGCAGGTTTGGGGTTTTTTGTCTGGCAACACTTTCCTATAGATTCATAAGTACACTGCTAGTGGTTAATGCTGCATAACTGGTGTGCCAGGTGTCCCCTGGGCAGCCCAGCCTCCGGGTGAATAGACACTGTGTGGGCTTCTGCCCACGGCTCCATTAAACAGTGAGCTACCGAGACTAGGAGGGAGTAGGTGTGTCCTATGCTGCCAGGTGGCATTGTAGTTTTTTACTCCTTTTTAATAAGCATGGCCCTTGGGCAAAGAGCATTCCGTAAAGACCTCTACTCTTAACCCATTTTCCTGTGTCCTTTAGGTCTTACTCCAGGAATGAATTTTCTCCTTCTTTCCCTCATTAGCACTAAACTGAGCAAGTGGCAAAAATTGATTCGTTCACTCTTTAATATGACAGTCTGCTTTTTAAAAGTTGTACACTGTTCTTTTTTTGTCTTCAGGAAATCTAACCTGTACAAAATGATGTCTCTAAAGTCTTTATTAGTGGACATTATAGATGGTTGCAAGAAGTGGCCACTGTAGTTCAGCATCTTGACATAAAACTTTAGATTGTATAGAGTCCTAATCTGAGATCCAAGGGATAATTGGTGTTCCACCAACTTTACTTCTACACATCCAGGGTTACCAGCTTTCCAGTCTGACAGGACAAGACACTCAGTAACCCCACTGCATCTTGATTTATTCAGTGCCATATTTTTGAGTCAAAATCTTAAAATACCCTACTAGATTATTAGGACTTTGTGGTTTTGACTGAAATCCATTAAACTTGCTTAAGCAAAAAGGGAGCTTTATTGACACAATTGAAAGGAAGTACATGGCTAGTGACAGCCTCAGGTGCATTATTGGATCCAGGAAGCTGAAGTTAAAGTGTGTTTTCTGTCCCTCTTTCTCTCCTTTGTTGTTTCCCTCCCTTTTTTCCTTCTTGGGGCTTATTGTTTCCTGTTAATGAAATTTTTCTCCATGTTGTGGGAGGAGGGGTAGTCAGCTCCTAATTTATAATCTTCCTGCTCACTGAAAGAACAAACTCTTTCTCCATCTCCTGATTCACAAATTAGAGTGGGTCACACAGCTAGTTCCTGGGACAGTCACTGTGGCAGGAAGTGATCTGCTCTGTCTGGCCCGTTGGGTCCTGTTGTTGACCCCAAAGGCACAAGTTACTGTATTTATAGCCCTGGCCGAATCATGATCAACATGTGTGTGTGGAGAGCTGGAGAGGGATTTCCCCAAAGGAAAGGGGTATGGAGCAAATTAAATGAACAAATATTTGCTAAACTGTCTACTCCCCCCCCCCCCCGCCAAAAAAAATGCACAGCCAGTTTTCTGGAGCTTATCTAAAGATAAGCTGTCTTTAACTATCTAAAGATAAGTCTCTGGTCACTTAAAACGCCATCTTTGCAATAATGTAGTGAATCTTTTGACTTTCATTTACATCAGTGCCACACCATATTAATTTTTCTTTAAGCTTTAAATAAAAAAAAAAAAGATCTTTTTTAGCTATTTGGCCAATGAGAATTGGACACTAGTTTTAGTATGTAATGGATGTTTTCTGCCAAAGTGAGATTCGTGGATATACAAAGCAGAAAGTGCTACTGGGGTGTGGAATTACCTTAAAAATTAAATTACTGTGAAAATAGTGAGAGATCTTTACTGTATTAAAAAAGCTTATTCAGTTGACATTTACATTAATAAGTTTACACAAATAACTTCTCTAGGGGAAAATTCACTTAGCACAAAAACTATTAGGTATTTAAACAGAATTTCAGAGGAATTCTAAAACTAATGATATCCTTTCACTATAGAAATCTATATTGAATATATAAGGCAACGTTCTATTAGTGTACATTTTGAGTTATTGTATTTGTTACTTGTAAATTTGTTGTAGCCCCTCCTGTCTTATAAGTTTCAAAACATAACCTCGCACATGTGTATCTTTTTAAAATAATGACTCACATAAGGTTCTGAAATGTTTTCTTTTAAGTAAAACACTTAAGAATTAATAACATCTGCTTTGGCTATTCAAGGACCTTACCTTTTTGCTTTCTGGATCTTAGATGTATACCACATAGGAGTTTTGGATAAATAAGGCGTTCTTATTTCATTGCTATCAGCAATTACTATGTGGCTTTTTCATTTAATAATAGGTGATTTCAGATCTGAGAAGTCTAATGGGGAAATAAGTGATTCTCTTGGAGCTGGAAAAGGAGCATCTGGCTCAACTCGCATTATCACCAGGTTACGGAATCCAGACAGCAAACTTAGTCAGCTGAAGAGCCAGCAAGTAGCAGCTGCAGCCCATGAAGCAAATAAATTATTTAAGGAGGGCAAAGAGGTAAGTTTTTTCTGTTTAAAACAAAAATCCTGGAATATGAATAATTCTAAGTGTACCTTTAAAATAAGAATAGAAAGTTTATAGACCTATTTTCGAATTGTTTCCTCTGTTTCCAAGATTGTAGTGGGTAATGAGGACAAGTGTTCAGCTTATGTATGTAATTGAACACACACGTCAGTCCATGTGTAGAAATGTTGTAAGTGGGTGATACCACATAGTTGGTTTTATTGTATATAATTCTAAAAAGAGAAAACCTTTTTCATATATTGTAATGAATGGATTATTTGTGGCCTTTTATAAGAGCTACAGATTGTTTACTGTGATCAGTTAGGTAAACCTGCAACTAATAGGATAGGGCCAACCCCTTGATAACTTACAGCACAGTGCCCAGGACAGCACAGCATCTCAGCTCTGATTATAAACAAGAGGATCAAAACTGAGACTCTATCTCTGTCCCTTCTCTAGCTGTGGTGACAGAATAGTGGCCATGAATGTGTTGCCCAGATTATGAATAATTTGCAGGTAGATAAGCAAGAATATACAATGTTCTCTTCATAGCATCAGATGAGGCACCTCAGTCATTGGCTTTCTTCTTTTCTTCTTTTTTGCTGTACTGAGGATTGAACCCAGGGCCTTCACACTAAGCTACATCCCCAACTTTTTTGTGTGTGTGTTTTTGGTCCCCCTCCTCCCTTTTAATGTTTTGAGACTGGGTCTTATTAAGTTACTAAGTTGTCCAGGCCAGACTTGAATTTACAATCCTCTTGCCAAATTGCCTCACCATGCCTGGCTTATAATTGGCTTTTAAACTTCTTTTTTGACTCTCACCCTCACTAAGGTGTTCTTGCATAGCAGCCTGGTACACATATTCAAAAGTTTCCCGAAATAGTACATACCTTACTACATCAGAACTAGTCTGATATTTTCTTTTATAATGTATCTAGTCTATTTTTATTTTTTGTTTGTTTGAGACAGGGTCTTGCTATGTAGTTCAGACTGGCCTTGAACTCATGATGTAGCCCAAGCTGGTCTTGAACATGCAATGATCCTCTTGCCTCAGCCTCTCGAGTGCTGCAGTGGTAGGCCTGTGCCACTACCCTTAGCTATTTTATGTTTTTATAAGTTAAATAAGACTCACTATTTTATTTTATAATTCACTAAAGAGTTGGAATCAGCTTTTCAAAAGCATTCTAATGTAACCACGTGCAGTTGTACTAAAGGTAGAAAGAATTAGCAAAAAAGGTGTTTTTTAGAAATGTATTTTTAGATTATAGTACGTGAATCCTCTCCTTCTTGTTTTCCCTAAAGAATGTGTTGATATAGTGATAAGTGAATAAGATACAGTACACTTACTTTCATGTATATATTTGAGACTCATGAAAGTAGGAATTAGTGGGCTTGAGAATGTAGCCTAGTGGTACAATGCTTGCCCAAAGCCCTGAGTTTGATCCCCAACACTGAAAAATAAATTACCAGGTGGTGTCTTAACGTATACTATTTAAGGACTATTAGTTTTCTTTCTTTTTGCAGGCATATCTTGAATGTTTTGTAAGCAGCTTTCACTTTTAGCTTAGCATTTTAACTTCAAACAGTTCATTCATAAGAGGTACTTTAATTTCGAATATAAATTGTAATTATTGAAAGACAGTTGATCAGACAATTTGCATCTTTGGCTGAATTATGAAATCTTTCTATTTTCTTGTTCAGGTACTAGTAGTTAACTCTCAAGGAGAAATTTCACGGTTGAGCACCAAAAAGGAAGTGGTCATGAAAGGAAATATCAACAATTACTTTAAATTGGGTCAAGAAGGAAAGTATCGCGTCTACCATAATCAGTACTCCACCAATTCATTTGCTTTGAATAAGCACCAACACAGGGAAGATCATGATAAGAGAAGGCACCTTGCACATAAATTCTGTTTGACACCAGCAGGAGAGTTCAGATGGAATGGTTCTGTTCATGGCTCCAAGGTCCTTACAATCTCTACTCTGAGACTGACCATCACTCAGCTAGAAAACAACATCCCTTCACCCTTTCTTCATCCCAACTGGGCTTCACACAGGTAAAAGAAAGGTTAATTTATTGCTGTAAATGTACTGTATACTTAAAAAACTATTACTGTAGGCATACGCCAACATTGTAAATGTCATTACCAGTGAATTAAATGAAATCACTTTGGTCAGCAAACTGTGATCAAGGTAGATACACATGAGATTCTAAATTATTGAACCACCAATAGCATTTGGATGATTTTTGGAAAACAGTCTTTATCCCTGGAATCCTGTAGGGACCAGTTTCAGAACATCATAGAAGGTAAAGGAATTGGGAAGCCTAAATGATCTCTGGGTATCTTGCAGTGTTTAAAATGTGTGGCTGTGTAAGCTAAAAACTTTCAAGAGCAGTACCTGCATCTAGAGACATTTCTTATATACACCGTAAGATGGGAGTCATTATAAATCACAACTATTATGCTTTTAAGATGAACCAAATGAAATAAATTTTTTTTTTTTTTATGAAACACAGAGCAAATTGGATCAAGGCAGTTCAGATGTGTAGCAAACCCAGAGAATTTGCATTAGCTTTAGCTATTTTGGAGTGTGCAGTTAAACCAGTTGTGATGCTACCAATATGGAGGGAATCCTTAGGACATACCAGGTAAGTGAATTCTGAGCTTTGTAAATGACCAACATTGGACTGTTTTTCTTGTGTTTTGTTTTTAAAAATGTTTAGTGGATGAACAATGAAAGATACTGTGTTCAAGGGGTCATATTAAAGACTTCATTCTTTGTGTTTTCTATTCTTACTTGTGATATACCAAATTGTAACGAAGATTAAAAGAGGTCAAGTATATGAAAATAGAAGTAGTTTTTAGAGTAAAAAAGCATGGTTAGCTGAGTGCAGTGGTGCTTTCCTATAATCCCAAGTAAAGAGGATCACAAGTTTGAGGCCAATCTGTGCAAATACAGAAACCCTGTCTCAAAATAAAGCATGGGTATGTAGCTCAGTGGTAGAGTGTTTCCCTATGATGTACTAGGGTCCGAATTCAATCCCTAGTACTAAGAAGGAGGAAGGGAAGGAGGAAAGGCAGAGAGAGAAGCAGGAAAGGAAAAGAGCATTTTTATTGGAATAGAAAGAGCCCTCGCTTTTTTTTTTTTTAATTCTCTGGAACTTTCCAGGTACTCTGCTAAAAATCTGTCTTACAATCTTACATCCTTTTTTAGATTTCAGTTCCTGGCCAAAGATGATGCAGCTCCCAAGTAAAACCAGAACTGTGTAACTTGAACAGATGGTTTAAAAAAATTAAAACAGATAAATTTTGTGACTTGAAAAGCCCTAACGAATTTTTTAAAAAACTCTAGTTAGTCTTTTAAAAGTTATTATGACGAAACTAATGTAAAGATACGATGAAAAAAATGCAAATACTATTAGAGTATAAAAGGAGAAAGAGTCATTCTGTTATCACTTTATTCTCTGTAATGCTTACTCCAGTGGTATAACCCTATAATTTTTGAAAGATAAATATATTTTGAATTACTTTTTACATCTGTTTTATTTTATAATAAAAATGTTATTAGGAAAAATAAGTTTAGCTAGGTGTGGCAATGCACCCCTTTAATCCCAGCACTTGGGGCTGAAGCAAGAGGTTTGCTGAGCCTTGTCACATAATGAGGCCCTGCCTCAAAAAAAACAAAACAAAAGTAAGTTTATGCCCACTGGGCATTTTTTTTATCTGCTTCCAGTTTTCTTTGGTGATTTCCCTCCATAAATATTTTTTTCTTTTGTTTTGTTTTTTTCAGACAGGGTCTTACTAGGTAGCCCAGACTGGCCTCAAAACTCATGGCAGTCGTTCTGCCTCAGCCTCCCTAACACTGGGATTATAGGCTTGTGCCACTGTGCCCGGCCTCCCCGTATAAATCTTATCCATTCTTTTCTCTTTGGTCCTTTCCTTTTTGAATATAATTGCTGCTGTCAGTAGAGGGCTCCACAAATGGAGTGGTTTTAATCATTCTAGCCGAAAACCAGGATTAAGCAGTGTGCTACAGAACTGTGTACCATGGGAGAGAAGAGCTGACTGGGTGTTTATTGACCAAGGTAGAGCCGAGAGACAGTCAGAGGCAGTGAGTGCTTCCTGTGTTGCTCTTGCTCCTTCTTCCACTTACCTCCAGATTTGCCCCTCAAATCATTCTGTCCGAACATCCTTCTAGTCCATGATGATCCTGACTCTTACGTGGAGCCTCATCTCTGGTGACAGAAGCCTCTGAAACTAGAGCTAAGCTAAATGTTGCCAAATAAAACTCCCATAATTAACCAGGTGTGGTCCCAGCACACTGGGGGCTGAGGAAAGAGGATCACAAGTTCAGACCCAGTCTGAGCAATATAGGGATTTATCAAAACCCTGTCTCCAAATAAAAAATAAAAGAGGGTAGGATTTAGCTTAGTGTGAATGCCCTGGGTTCAACCGCAGGCCTGCCAAAAAACAAAAGCAAAAAACGAAATAATAATAATAAAACAAACTCCCATAATTAAATATAACTTAAAATTATTAAATTTTTATGTTACTGAAATTACTAAATTTAAGTTATTGAATTATGAACTCTTTCATAGATTGCAAGTATTGATGGTTGTAGCAGATGATAGAATTCAGATTTTTAAATATCCAGATTTTTTTTCTTTTCTGCTTTGTCATGACTGTCTTCTTAACATGTTCTTTAGATTTATAAAATTACGTTGTAAATTATATTAATGTGATATCTGGTAATATATATAAAAGATCTCTTGAAATAATGATGATGAGGTAGACCACTGAATTTTTTTAAAAATTGAGGACCATGATTCAAGAAAATTAGGAATTAATAATAAGACTTACTTATTGTAAGTCTACTGTTCTACAGTAGTAGGGTCAACTAGATAGGCCATAAACTTCTAAAACATCCTAAGGAATACTAGACATTCAACTAACTTTTTATTCATGGAAATGCCTAAATTGTGACTAACAAAGCTTCAAGAGCCGTCTAGTTTGTATATCTAACTAAAAATATTTTTTAAGCCGGACCTGGTGGCGCACTCCTGTAATCCCAGCACTCGGGAGGCTGAGGCAGGAGGATCGTTGTGAGTTCGAGACCAGCCTGGGCTACAAAGAGAGCTCAAGGCCAGCCTGAATGGCATAGTGAGACCCTGTCTCAAAAAGATAAGGGCTGAGGATTTAGCTCAGTGGCCTAAGCACCTGCCTGGCAAGCGTGAGGTCATGAGTTCGATCCCCGGTGCTGCAGGAAAAAAAAAAAAAAGGAATTTAAGTAATGTAAATCATGGTCTATAGAGACAGAAAAATTTCATTTAATAAGTGTTGCATATATAAGGTTTTGCGTAACATCTATAATCTATAATGGATAATAATAAATACCTGTGAATTTACCACCCAATTTAAAAATAAGGACATTATGATTGCATCAGCTTTTTGCTCATTACCTTGCCTCTCCTGAGAGATAATTGCTGTTTTAAGGTTTGTGTTTTATTACCTGCTTCCTTTTACTAAATGTAGTTTTATCATATATATGTATCAGTAAACAGTGAATAGTTTTCTGTTGGTTTTGAGCCTTATAATAATGTATTATTTTAAAAACTTCATGATATGAACTGGTTAAAAGGTATATTTATTGTTTTGTTGTACTGTAGTCACAAAGGTAGTGTTCACAGTATATTCAAGAATTATTACAGGGTCAGGGATATAGCTCAGTGGTGTAGCGCCTACCTGGCAAGCACAAGGTCCTGAGTTCGATTGCCGGTACCTACCAAGAAAAGAAAGAACTATTACAGTTCAGTAAGACCAAACAAAAAAAGTCATACCATTTAATAGTTTAAAAAAGCCAAAAATATAAATATGATTCACTCACAAAAAAATGAAAGTAACCAAGAAAAGCAAAGATGGCTTAACCTCCCTAGTATTTTGGGAAATATACATTGAAATTAGGGACAGCTATTGCATGTCCATCAGATTGACAAAAATTTAGAATATTGACAAAGATGTACAGTAATAGGAAGAACTCTGATATATTTTTGTGACAAGAGTAATAGTGTAATGATTAGTGTAATCCCTACAGAGAACAGTCTTATTGAAAAGTTGAAAATGCAATTCATCTAATACCATAAAGTAACTTACATATATACATTGTACCTAAGGAGACATGTAGAAGATGATTGTTATTTGTTTTTGTTTTTTCGAGACAGGATCTCCCTATGTAGTTCAGGCTGGCCTTGAGCTAACTACTGGTGTGTAGCCCAAGTTAGCCTTCAACTTGTGGCAATCCTCCTTCCTCAGCCTTCCAAGTGCTGGAATTACAGGCATGTACCACCATGCATGGCAAATTGTTTCTTATCATTTTATAATCATGAAATTTGAAAACCATCCCCAAATATTCATAATGGAGTACATTTAAAAATTGTCAACATGGTTGAGTCTCATAAATGTAAAATGAAGTCAAAATAATTCCATCACTAAAATATATGTAGTATATACCATTTGTGTAAAGTTTTAACATATGTATGATAATATTGTTTAGGGACATAGACATTTATAGTAAACATTCAAAAAAACTAAAGGGCAATATGCTTGAAGCTTAAATACTGTATTATGTAAAAGATGATCACAAAAAAAAATCGAACTGGAAGCTAAAAAGACATTTTGATCTAGATGATCATGAAAGCATTACAGGTACTGAAATTTGTGGGCTGCAGTTACAGAGTTGTAATTAAAGAAATTGGTAGCCTTCAATGCCTGTGTTAAAAAATTAAAAACTGCAAATTAGTTAGCTAGGTGGACAAAGAGTTGGCCAAAAGAAAGGATATGTTGAACATATGGGCAGAGATAAACAGAAAACTAAACATACCTTATTATAACTTAAAATGTGTAAGATTATTAGGAAAAAAACTCAGGAAAGCTAGATAACACCAAGAATAAATCAGGGCGCCTACTAACCAGTATTTCTGATTTTCTTGCTAGCACTAGGGGTTTTAAGCCTTCACAGGGTCCTCTAATGTAATATTCAGGTCTCCTATATCCACAGAGATGTCCTACCCTTCAGTCCTTTCTAGTGAAGGCCACAGATCTCATGTCTCAGATAGCAAGGCATAGACCACACAGGCAGAGGATTTCTGATTCTGTTTAATCACTGAAGGAGATGGGAAGAGCCAGATGGTTTTATAAGTAAGTCCTTCAAATTTCAGGAACTAGTTAGTTCTATTTAAACTCTTCTACTAAAATTAAAAAAAAAAAAAAAGAAAATCTTTCAGATCATTATTTCTGTTAACATGAAGCTTGATAAAAATAAATAGGCAAAAAGAAAACTGCCCCATCTCCTTTATTCATTGATTAATAACATAGAGCAAATGGATATGTATATAAGGAATCTTAACTAAAACTTTAGCTAATTTATCCAGAAACAAATTAAAAGAAGAGTAAACTATTGGTAAATTGACTTCCCCCTAAACATAAAAGACTTGTCAGTTTTAGGACATTATTGATAGCATGCTATTTTGATACGTCAAAGAGAAATTTGTTTGTCTTAGTAGATGCCATAATGGTATTTGTCAAAGTTCATTATTAACTGTTGGTTTAAAGAAAAAGTTAAGTAGGAATATATGAAGTCCTTTTTTCATTTTGTTTGTCTTTGTAAAGATGTATTTCAAACCAAGTCATCATATTTTTCACTGAGCCCACCCTGAAGCATTTCCATTAACACTGAGTTGGAACAAAACAAGGATGTCCACTGTCACTACTTTCTTGAAAATACTGACCAATTCAATTTGCCAAGAGAGATAAAATATACAAAAATTGGCATTGTTATTAGTATGTAGTTTATGTAATTATGTACTTGGGAGTCACCCCCAAACTGAAAACTATCAGAAAGAATATGAAAATAAGGTGGGTCGCATACTAAACAGCAATGTTCATGTACACAAACAATAATGATTAAAATTCAAATGGAGTTCCAAATTAAAATAACAAATCAAGCAGCACATTAATTTTGTTCCTTGCTGACTTCCTATAGCAAAGGGGTTTCCC
The DNA here is from genome assembly GCA_004365215.1 of Cuniculus paca. Lineage (NCBI taxonomy): Eukaryota > Metazoa > Chordata > Mammalia > Rodentia > Cuniculidae > Cuniculus > Cuniculus paca. Next base: position 52,365 of record RJWT010000845.1, read on the forward strand.
CTCATCTGTGTTGGGGATTGAACCCTGGGGCTAAGGTGTGCTAGGTAAGTACTTTACCACTTAGCCATACATCCATACTCTCTCACAAAATTATTTTTTAGTTGTAAACCCACAGGGGCTGAAGAACAGAAACAGTAAAATTGTGGAAGCAGTGATATAAGTGGACAAATGGTAACATACTCCAAAAAGCCAAATCCCAAGTGAGAATGTTCCCAGGTTACACCACAAAACCCTCAGCATAAAAGCGTGAAGTCCAAAGCAGTTCACTTTGATCCATGTCTTCATAGGAGACCTGTTTTGCCCTGTAATCTGCCATATACCTTGGCTGTAAGGAGTCCTCTATCTTCCTTGGCTTGCCAATAATCACCCACTGACTCACCAAAAAAGACTCTTGCTCCCTGAAAGCTATAGTCAGACTCTGAGCTCAAATTGTTTGTTTTTCTAGAAACTTTGTAATTTTTTTTTTTTTTGTATCAGGAATCAAACTCAGGACCTTGCGTTTGCCAGGCAGTTGCTTATGTTGCTGAGCTATATCCACAGCCTGCCTAGAAACATTTAATAGTGACAATATTGCTCTTTTGCTCACGCAGCTGACTTTGTGCTTGCTACTGAGTTTTATTATTTGGGATAGAAACATACATAGGTGATAAAACTAAGCAAAATCAAGGGAATGATGAACACAAATGTCAGAGTAATAACTTCCCCACAGCAGGATACCTAAGCTTTATTGATAAAGTTCAGTTTCTTAACTTTGTTATATGTTACTTTAAAAAAAAAAATACTATAATGAAAGAAAAGATCTCAGAAATAGCAACACCAAAACCCTCAATCTCCTGGGCATAAATTTAGAACTGAAGAAATAGCTGGGGATTTAGCTTAGTGGCCTGAGTGCCTGCCTGGCAAGCCCAAGGTCGTGAGTTCAATCCCCGGTACCCAAAAAAAAAAAAACGGAAACATTCAGAACTATGTAAAGCAGTCTTTAAAATTTAACTACAGTCATAAAGGATACTTTGCCTTGTGAATAGAATTTGCTTTTCTGGAATTGTAGGAGGCTTCACCAAAAGTGATGATGGTATTTCATCTAGGAAAGTTAGTGTGCAAGAATAGCTACAAAAGGAAGTGGATTTTCAGAGTAGGTATTAGCATATTTTGAAGCTACAGTGATCAAAATAATTTGTCCTGCTGAAGAAGTGGGGCAGTGAAATAGAATAGAGAATCCAGAAATAGACCTAAAAGTCATCTGGGAATATAACTGTGGTAGTATTGCCGGTCAGAAAGCAAAAAGGGAATGTTTGGAGAAAATAGCTCTTAGATCCCTACTTTAACAAAAGCATTCAGACTGAGGTAGATTTAAACAAAAAAAAAAAGAAGAAAGAAAGAACCAAATCCTACAAACAAAACTACGATAAGAAAGCATGAATTAATTTATATTTTTGTTGTGATACTTTCTTTTTAAACAGATTTAATACCAGATGTCATAGAGGAGAAAAGTGGATACATGTATTTAAAATTCTGAGTGGAAAAATATTCTAATCAAAGTCAAAAGACAGATGACAAACTGAGGAAAAATATTTGCACCACAAATGGAAATTTTCCCTAATTGACAAAGATCTTGTATAAATGAAAAAGACTAATAGTCCAGTACAAACAAGACAAAGGATTTGAGCAGATATTGTGCAGAAAAATAAATATGAAAGGCCAGTAAACATAAAAAATTTCTGTCATAATTAAAGAACAATGGGATAGTTTTTGTTTTTTATCTCAGTTGGCCTAACAGTTCGGATGTTCGTTACTACTATAACTTAAATACTCGGGATAGCAAGTTGGCTTTGCGGTAGATGGTATTGTGAAGTGCCCAAATCTGAGGGGCAGTGTGCCACTGTCCGCTTGTTAAGTGCATGAATGTTTGGTCTCAGCCATCCTGTCACTGAGGAACATAGGGAGATACTCCCCAGGTTTACCATGGAAGACATAAAATGGGATGTATTGTATCTTTAGTATAATACAGCACAACAGAATCCTGAGCAGTGCATGGAGGTTAAGCATATAGATGAGGCCCAGTCCATTCACTTGGTCTAGCTCTCAGGAACTGTGGATATGGGAAAGGGAACTCTGCACCCAGCCAGAGGCTGCACATTACCAGCCTCATGGGGCTTCCTTCCTGGGACCTCAAGGCTACCAGTGAGAGATTTCTGTCCATAAAAACAAAACTAGACTGCCAAACTCCCCTGTGTTGGCAATCCTGACCCCATAAGGATTGTCTTAGTGGCAATGGGAACAATAGAGTTTTACTCAGGGACAGCTGTTATCACAGATTAGTTGTAACACCACCTCTTTGGCCTGGAGGCCCAAGCAAAGTGAGCTTTTATATTTGTCGATGAGAAAAGGCCTTGTGGGCAGACACCAAGGGCCCAAACTGAGCAGGCTGCTGAGCTGTGAGCTCCCAGAGTGTCACTGTATTCCTGGGCTATGTCAGCAAAGGTGGTTCTGTTCCTGTGCTGGACCAGGCCTTCAGGGGTCGTGACCCCCAAACCAGGAGAGCTACTGCTTGGTCTTATGGTGTCACTCCTTGTAAGAGGCACTACTGTGGTCTGGAGCTTGCTTCACTCCCTAGCTCCAAGAGGGTTGGTGCATGGTTGATATTTGAACTAGTAAGTTAGTTCCCAGTGAGAATCCATCCCCTTTCTTTTCCCATCAATTTCAAAGAACTGCAAGAACCTTATGGAGAAGTTTGCTATGCATATTATAAACAGTTGGTAGGTATGAATGCTTAACCTGGAGGAGGCTGTGTGTTAAAGTCCTGTAATGACAGGTACACAAAACAGTGCCAGAGGGGAAAAAGGAAGGAAGAGTGATAGAGGGAGTTTTTACTGGGAAACGGAGATAAAAAGAATTAAATTCCTCCCACATCTTTGTAGTACCAGTACCTCAAGTTGACAAATGATCTCCATTATTTCCACATAGCTCTGCCCAAAAAATTGAGTACATTTGCTTTGGGTGGGATAAAGTGGTTCTTTTACTTCTGCTCTTAGAGACAGAGACAGGAGCTCCTGTTTATATCCTGTTTGTATGGTTTGGTTCATGTCTGTGTTTATGGGAAATACCCCTATGCATAAAAAGTCTAGTCTAAGCTAAGTTTTGATTCCCCGCTGCTAATAGGTACTCTGATATTTGTTTTCCTGCCTGATAGTAGAGTATGGTCTGTGCCTTATCTCTAGTGATTGAAATAATTGTAGAGCTGCTTTCCTGACCCTTCCTCTTAACCAAAAGGGGGAGACTTAACGAACTTCTTTTTCTGTGGATGTAGAAAGCCAGGATGTTGTTAGTGAACCTGTGAGGTCTTTCAAATCTCCAGTGCTAATGAGAAAGAATCAGAAATACAAACAAAAGGTTTGGATCTGTTTGTCTTTGTGGTAAGGAAAAAATTTTGGAAATAAAGTATCCTTTAGTAGGGAACTGGTCCAGTAAATTATAGGCTGCCTGTGAAATGGCATATTTCTTAGATTTTGCAACAAGATATTTCTATTCTGATATGGAAAGATCTCCTAGTACAGTTACTCATGGATTAAAAACTGGTTCTGTGTATACTGTCAGTATCCTTTGTGGAAATAGGTAATAGACTATGTAAGGAAATGCGTATGTATGAAATGGTGCAGGAATGAAATATAAGTATTTCTTTTGGGGAGACATATCATAGGGTAGCATTTTTTATTTTTGCTGTTTTATACTCTCTGATTGTTCCTCTTGTGGAACTGTACATCTGCTTATTGTCTGTGTTGGGAATATCAGGGCGATGGGATTATAACTAACCACTCTTTGGTTTTGTGTCTGATTTATGGTATTACATTTTATCTTTCTTGTTTATTATTCAATGTAAATGTAATTTCTGTTTTGCTGTCCGTGTACAGATTACATAGAATGACATCAATTGAAAGAGAAGAAAAGGAGAAAGTAAAAAAAAAAGAGAAAAAACAAGAAGAGGAAGAAACAATGCAGCAAGCCACATGGGTAAAATACACATTTCCAGTTAAACATCAGGTAATTTTTACCATAATCTTTTAAAAAGTGTTACCTGTTTCTAAGACTTCTGCAATTTTGACACTTTATAATATATTTTGTTTTACTTTTGACATAATCTTTTAATTGATATAGTTGCAGTGGGATGCATCTTTCTGATGATTTTAGAAGCATACATTTCTCTTAACTAATATAGGGGGTTTAGGACCAATGTTTTGAAATTGTTATAAAATTACAGCTTTGTTACATTTCACATTTAGAAAGTAGTGAATTTAAACCTGGCGCGGTGGCACACACCTGTAATAACAACACTTGGGAAGCTGTGGCAGGATGATTGCCATGAGTTTCAGGCCAATTTGGGCTACATAAGCAAGTTCAAGGCCAACCTGCACTGCATAGTGAGACCCTGTTTAAAAAAACCAA